>CM038231.1:94347644-94360144 GCA_021442155.1 Cymbidium sinense
TTGAGCTCACATTGTAATAATAAGTCATTTAACACCTATACATTTGATGAATGTCCAACATAAGGAATAAGGCGAGGTGGTATGCATTTATATAGAGAAAGTCAGGCTAGTGGATGTAAGGAATAAACTATTGTAAGAATATTCAGCCCAATAAAGAAATGGAAAAAAATTTAAACTAAGTATCATTAGAAAGTTAATTAGGTAATTAAGTATTGTTAAAAAAATTTAAATATAGGTATAGTCGCACAATTAGTAGGCGACTAGGTAGCCACGTCGACGATGACATGGCGTGGAGTAGCCACATTTTTCTGAGGCAAGTTGTCCACTTAGTGGGCGACTGGCTTTAGATGAAATTTTTTTTACATGATTGATTGTATTTGTCTTATCGCTCAGCTTCTTCCTCTTTTCATAGTTATACTTGACATAATGAATATCATTTGTTTAGTAGGTCTAAGAACAGTACTTTTAGGAGCTACTATAGCTCTTACCCAATTCAAAAGTTTAGCTTATTCTACAATGCCTTAATTAGATTATGTTAGCTCTAGGTTAGTTCTTATTGAGTTGCTTTCTTTCATTTGATCACCCATGCTTATTATAAAGCTTTCTTATTTTTGGGATCCATTCTTCATTCAATTGAACCTAATGTTGGATATTCACTAGAGAAAAGTCTAATATGGTTCTTATGGGAGGTTTCACAACAATGACAAAAAATGACTTTTTTTTATTTACAAGTTTTCATTCCAAGAAGTGAGTACAAATATGTACATAAATTAATGATACAAATAAAAAATAAAATAGATAAGAATAAATGTAGTATAGACGCACAACCAGACTATCCTAAACATCTAATGCCCCGCCTACATGGAATTGTACCCCGTGTGTGTAACGGGTCGTGCAGGATGGACGATCACTCACCGATGGTGGCCCTCCAATGCAAGATCTTGTCACGTAGGATAGTCCTGTGATGGGAAGATAGGTGGCTGCGACTCATATGTAGGTTGGTATGTAGAAGGACCCACCGGATAATGACATGTAGAGTGATTGTGTGATGTTTTGAATCAATGTGCAAGGATCTCATAATATTTTACTTCAATTCTAGTAAGATGTTGTGACACAAAACCTTAACTGGATAATTTCGACCTCCAACATAAGTTGGACTGAATTGCTCATTGATACTTAGTTCGCCTCCATAGAAAAGGATCAACGAAACAAATTTTCTATTCATTCTTGTAAAACAAACTACATAAATAATCATAAATTTATATCAATCAACATCCTAAGTAATACTACACTCGGCATCTTATCATTTGAATCGCAACGCTAACATAAACCTACAAATCAAATCCAACCACAAAATTATAACCATATAACTCTAATCTCTAGCACACATACTCTATTAAATTATAAATAAAAAGAAATAGGGATTTACAGTGTGTTCACAAAGAACGACGGGAATGTGTGCAAAAAATAGTAGAATCCGCCATAGGAAACTTCCCCGAACAAAATGGAGCTGTCGGAATCATCGCTGGAAGCTAATGTTGGCTTCCAACGATTGCTATATGGGAGAGGGAAGTCGTCAAATGCCTTAGATGCGGCTGTCAGGAAGAAAATGAGTTTCTTTCGGATAGAAGGGGAGACACAATCTTGGGTTGAGCAACATGCCGCCGAGAAGCTTCGAGACCGAGAGGAGCATGCTCTGAGGGCAAAACCGGTGACAGAGGCGCATCAATCTCGCCGAGGGGTGAATCGAACGCAAAACAGAGAGAGGAGGAGAAGATAGGCCGATCGTTCGATCGGGCCCTAATTTAGTTTCAGCGCCCACTATGACCGGCCCTCGTAAAAATGTGGCTACTCCACGCCATGTTGTTGCCGACGTGGCTACCTAGTCGCCCACTAATTGGACGATTATATCTATTTTAAAATTTTTTTAACAATACTTAATTACCTAATTATCTTTCTAATGATACTTAATTTAAAAAATTTCCTAAGGAAATCTAGACCGATTGCTTGGATTGTCCATGACAAACTAGCCTAAGTATTATTCTACGCTACAATTGCTTATCTCAATCGCTATCTATTTCAAGGTGATGAGGAGTGTTGAATGAGAGTGTCGTGCCCAACTCTTTAAAAATTGAACTACAGTAGAACTAGTCTAAGTTGATACTGCCTAAGTCAATAACCTCTAATAGTTAATACTAATGGCCTAGTCCTAGCTCGGGCCTCATACATTTATTAATAAACCTCCCAAAGTCAATAATTAATACTCACCGAATTTTTATATATTGATAACTACTAAAAACAGCTACATATTTGTTACAAAATTTGACATCTGGCCTATTTAAACTTTTGAGAAATACTGGAAAATTGGCTTCTGCTCAAGCTTGCTGGTTCTGATCATGCTGATCTTATCCTTGATCTTTTGGATGATAGTAAGTGTCTCCATGTCAATGACATCTTGCTGCATCCAGAACTGTTCCATCAAGCTCACACACTGCAAAGCCTCGGAAGCCTTCACAACTGTAGGTTCCTGACGCCGCCAACTGCTTGCCTTTCTTGCACCATTCTCAAAGAGGTCTGACGATCTCGCCTTGAACGTACCATCTCCAACTCATTTGGATAGTCAATAAGGTTGCGGATGTCCATTGGGTTCCGAGCTTTCATGAACTGCCTCCGATCCCTAATGACGCCGATCAACGAGTGCATCCTCGATTGAGCAACTCGACCGCCGCGAACCGCAATGGCGATTCGATTGTCTCGGCTTGACATCGGTGATCCGTGCAACAAAGCATGGCTTTGCAAAATATGATCTTTTCATGGTCTATAACCTTGTCCGGCGCGTCAATCGCTTGCCACGTAGTAGGCCTTGAAGTTCCGGATAATTCCAGCATCGCACGGCTGGATCTTGGACGTGGTGTTTGGTAGAAGGTAAAAAATAGTCGTGTGGAAACACGTAGTTGTTGCGCGGATGCGACCGCAATTGTCCATGATCAAAAGTACGTGATGCCTCGCCATTCGTGCATCAAACCATTTGAGCCACTCGGTGAAGATGATATGCGTCATCCACGCCTTGGCAATGTTTCGATACTTGCATCCAAAGCTATCTTGATTGACATTTTTGAAACAATGAGGATTAGAGTACTTACCGAAGACAAGAAGCGGAAGCTTGTCTAAACCGTCTGCATTGCAACGCACAACTAAGGTGAGTCGCTTTTGCTCGCTGGCCTTCCACCGCAGTGGCGAGTGAATTGTCACAAAAATTGCAAGTGTTACCAGATATGTATAGAAATTTTTTTAAGAAAGTGAATGCCTCATTCCTCACTTACCTACATACGGTAAAACAATCCAGTTTTGTCCATGAATGCTTCCAGCCAGCCATTTGAGAATTCAAAGGCATCGCGGGTCAAGACCGATCGAGGAAGAAGATGCCCTTCTCTTTGATGAGGTCACCTGACATGTTGACCTTATCCTGATAGGTAATGAACCACTGGTATAGTGCCGTCTCCATCAGAGAAAACTTGACGGCCCTTTGTCGCTTGACAGATCAATTCGTGTCTTCCTTCTGAGCAAGGATGTCTGCTGAGCATTTTAGCATCAGGGAAATCATCCCTTGGCTGACAGACACACCATGTGTCTCCTTTAACCCCATGATGAGATCAGCTTGAGTGAGGGAAAGATTCTTTTTTTGTGCTCATAGAGTGCAATGCGGACCTCGTTGGTCATGTTTGTCTTCTTCAAAGCCATTGTGGTGGTGAGTGTTTGAATCAGGGTGAAGTGTTTGGTTTGTGGTGTGCTCAGATGGGAAAAGGGTTGGGTTGAATGTTGAGATTTCGTGTGTCAGAAACTTTTCCCTAGTCTCCCGTGCGGCTTTAGCACTCCTTCCTTAATGCTAAGTCAGTCTAACCCTCGCAATGCTGGACTAGAATGCTCAAAACCCTTATAGACAAGAGAGGTTGGAAGTAAGAAAGCACTTCACTATGCAAGAGAGCTTTACAATAAAAGATTGATTGGGAACCTTGGATCCCTTTGCTTGGTCATTGCTTGCTTCCTTGCTTGGTTCCAAATGAGGGGTGAGGTCCCCTATTTATAGTCCTCCCCCTATCCCTAGGAACAATCTTGAAAAGAATGTTCTAGAATACAATAATATATACATGGTTCTAGATCATTCCACACCACTCCTACCATATATAAGGGTTCTAGAGTATTCCACACTATCCTAGAATTCTCTTGAAGCCTTCCTCCTCCAGCACCTTCTGGAATATGGTGGAACCTTCTGGAGTCCTCAAGATTTTTCCCCATCTTTCTATAATTCTCTAGAAGCTTCCCTCCTTGTGTATGGCTAAGAGAGCATGGCTGATCTCCCTTTATTTAGCTCCGTGAACATCAGGCTAGAATTGTAGAATATCCGCACCTCCCTCACAATGAAAAATTAATTAATTAAATGACAATCTTTTTATTAATATCCTGCCTAACTTAATACAATGCCCCTGGTCTCGGGAGTATCAATTTAGACAGGTTCTACTATACTGAACTAACCCATAAATGCAAAAGGTGGAAAACAACTTCAAAATTATTTTGAAAGATTTACATACATACCACACAATTCTTATATATATACATATCTAATACTTAAAATTAGATATTTACTTATCTAACATTTTTCTATATTTCAGAAGTTATATTTCACTTTTAAAAAGTGAGTGATAATGATATTTTTGATGTTATATTGAAATTTATGATGTCATATATGTACAAATTTAAGTTTAGGTATTCTATATGTAAATAGATAAGATTGTGTGGTATGTATATAAATCGCCCAATTATTTTTTACTTTCAAATTGATTTTTTTATTTATACATATTAGAGTTTGCAGGGTTAGATCAATCATTCATCCATTAAGCTTAGAAAAACTGGAGCATAACCCACGGTGCCTATCATCCTCTCCCCCACAATGCTTATCTCAAAGCTATGTTCCGAATTCTCTACCTTTCTAAAAAAAGGCATTGCCAAGGCACCGCTTACGCGGTGCTATTTTCTTTTGAAGCACAATGGAAGTTATTGGTTCTGGACATATTCCAGCGAGGGAGGATGACAGGACGATGATTGCGAGAGCTCTCGATTTGAGCTTTCCTCTTAGTTTATTTCCTTTCGATTTTAATTTTCTAAATTTTGCATCATGAGTTCTCTTAATTCCATGCATAATATTTTAAACTTAATCAAGGGAGAGATGTAGCTGAATTTTGGATGTTAGAAGTTTTAATTTGATATATTGAAATTATTTTTAGTTTTAATTCAAATTTATGTTTTGTATTTCAATATAATCTTATTATTGTTGCATGTAGGGAAGATTCGGTCGAGTAGGAGAATTGAGTCTAAGATTGCATTGCAAAAAATTTCGACGACACAACAAAAGAGTTTGAGAGATTTTACAAAAAATCCAAAAGTGAAAAACCATGGGGCCTAGCACACTTAATAATAATTTTACTATATCACCTTCTGATACAATTATTATCATTTCTCTAAAGTTGGAGAAGGATAGCTTGCAATAATATGTTTTGTGACAAGCTTCACTAGATTAGCGATGAAGGCCTTGCTTGAGATGGTAGTCTGATGATCCGACGAAAACTATTGAAAAGTGGTTGGGTGGCAGTTGGTAGCAACTGGCAATGGTGAACGGTGGTGATTGACGATGATCCAACGAGTGGCGGTGGTATGAGCGGATCAACAATGGTTGATGGCGAGCCGGCGATCCGCGGATGCGGGCGATGGTGGTTGGCAATGGTGGCGATGCGGCCTCGCGCCAATGATCGGCGTAGGCGGCGATGACCGGTGGTGGTGGTCAACGGAGGCAGCTAGCAGTGGTGGGCGATGATCTAGCGACGGTCGACCAGTCGCCCGATTATGCTTTGAGATTCTTCGAATCTCAGAGTTCTCTCCTTTCTTTAGGTTAGGGGTACGCCTCATGTGAAGAATGAGAGACTATTTATAAATTATGGGAGTGACATTTATGTAAATACAGGCAAAATCCAAACCACTCCATCGGACGGCTCAAAAGGATTATTTCGATCATCTCGTGTATTTTAAGTATTTGAATGCTCACATAAAGTCAGAATTAATAGATCTTAGGCTTATTAGATTCGGTTTGTCAAGGTGATCGATTTGACTATAAACACTCTATATTTAGGAGCTATTTAGGGATCCCACTCATATTCTAAAGTGTTGAATTATATTTTAAATGTTTGATATGAGTTCACCGAAAATCGATTGCTTTCGATATCGATTCGCTCTTCAACTAAGTAAAATTTTCAATAACATATTATATTTTAATTTGTTAATCGCCAATTGCTAGTTCTTGAGATTTAGAATATAAAATGTATTTAGTTGTATTTAGTAAATTAATTTCTTAATAATTTTTAAAGAATGAACCATTTTAGATTTGATTAAAGTAATTTTATATTATCATCAATTGATCAAATTAACATATTATCTAATTGAAAATATCATTGGCCATTAGAATAAAAAATAGTTTTTTATAATTTTAATTATTTATAATAAATATATCTTATTATTTTTTCTTTCTTATTCAAATCTCATTCTTCAAATTTTCAAAATAAACTTAATATAAAAAACTATATATAAAATTATTTTTTATAATATATTAATTTAATAATTTGGGATACAGATGTCCCATTATCTTCTTAAAATTATTTTAATTTAGCAAATCTCTGTCGCCGACATGTCTGTATATTTTATTTTTGAAAATATTAATACAACATAATGACTACCTTAACATAAAATTATTTATAAAATATTTATTTTAGCGAAGCCATATATTTTAATTTTTAAAATGTCTCATTTAATCTTATAATGCATTTTTTTAAATGAACGTATAAAATATTAATTAATCTGAAATTTTCATATATATTGACATGAAAATCATATATGACTTGCTTGTTAGCCGATATTTCAAATTAGACTTTATAGATCTTATAATTTCTCAGCCCTACCCAAAAGCCATATAAAGATAATCTCCTCATCTTTATAAATAAAAAAAAGTAAATAAATAGAATAACCAAAAATATCCTAATGATTAACACAATCTTTATTTGAGGTGGAGTGATAACTTGGCTTTGCTTCTTATGTTTATGTGACTAACCGTTTATGCCTACCGTCATCATACAGTGATGTTACGGGCTTTAATTGAATATTAATAGTTTGAGGATCCGTTCTAAGTTGGGGTGTAAGTGAGTCAAGCTGGCTCGAGAGCTGACTCAAGCTCAACTTGTTAAAGAGCTTGCGAGCTAAGCTTATCGAGCAACCTAACGAATATCTCAAACTATCTTATGGTTGGGCTTTACATTTTTGAAATTGAATTATTTATTTGTGTTGAATTTTATTAGAAGTTTAGGGCTTATAATTCCATAATATAAGGTTATGGAAATGCTCAAGATGATTTAGCTACCATAGAAGAAGAACCCCGTAACCAAATCTTGGAGAGCCAAAAGCACAACCTAAATGTAAGGCAAAAATAGATATTTGGTGTTAATGGCTTATCATGATTTTTATTCTTATTTTTATAGTGCTTTGATTCTATTGGTGTTGGCATCTTCATTGATTTCTTGGATTTCTTTATTTTTCTTGGACTATAATGAGCATTGATTTGACCCTAAAAGTTCTACTAATCGAAGCACAATCTTGATGTCGAAAATCACGCGATCAATCAAGACTAACTGACCGCTTATTATTATCAATCGACTCTTAAACATGTAGTGTTTATAGTCAAATCGAGTGTCCTGACAAGCCGGATCTAACAAGCCCAAGATCTCATAATTCTGACTTCATTTGAGCATTCAAATACACAAAATACATCAAATGATCAAAGGAATCATTTTGAGCCATCCGATGGAGTGGAGTGATTCGGATTTTATATGCATTTATAGAGACGACATTCCTCCGATCTATAAATAACCACTCATTCTTCATATAAGGGAGGCCAAGCAAGAGAGAGAGAGAGTTCTAAAGCTTGAAAATCCTCCAAACACATGCCACCACTGATGTTTGTCAACCACCCGCCGCCGCCGTTACCGCCTAATCCTCGCCGTCAAATCTCCGGTCTCCATCATGACGACTTTCATCGGGTCGTTCCCTCATTTCACCATTATATGCTACCACTAAGAACGCTCCAACTGAATGTGACTATATGTTGTTGTCGATTTTGGGATTCATTGTCGCCTTCTCATACAATAATATAATCCCGTTATCAGAAAAACTTGTACCCAAAAAAAAAATATATAGTAGAAGCTTTTTACTGGGCTAGACCCCATAGTTTTTTCCCTCTTTTCGAGATTTTTCACATTAAAATTTCTAGAGTTTTCTTATTCACTCTTTAAATACATGTGTGTGTGCTGGATTTCACAACAAGGCTAAGGCGTAAACTTTTACTCTACCGAACATTTTCTAGCCCGCAATATGCCATCGTGGGACATTGATTCCCATTATTTCATCTTATAGACCAGTTTTCCAATAAGATCAAAACTACCATCGAGGTGGAGCATTTCAAGCTTTTAAAGAGCTAAGAAGAATGAAGATTCATCAAACTTCATTCCTTCGATTTTGAAACTAACTCTTAATCTCAAAGATTATCGTCAATAATTTGGATATCTAATTGATTATCAATTAGAGAAGCAAGTCAGCAATACCAATGAGAAAGACAAAGGTCAAGGAGCAACTTTGGCTACAAGCTCAAATGAATATTTTGATTTGACCCATTCCACACATGTTAATGTCATCGGGCGGAAAATCTAAAAAATGACCTCGGATGGGTCAAAACTTCGCACCTACTATGGTTAACGCCATCAAAGACTCTAACAAACAACCTGGATAGGTCAAAGGTCTGAACTTCCCACACCTCTTCCATACGCAATCGTAACACTCGACAAACAACCCGGATAGGTCAAAATCTCGATTTATTCAACCTCATCCATACAAGTTAACTTCATCGCAACACGTGATAAACAATCTCGATGGGTCAAAATCCTCGTGATTCAAACCTCTTCCATACGGTTAACGCCATCTGCAACACTCAAACAACCGGATGGGTAAAATCCTCTTCAATTCAACCTCTTCAAAAGGTTAACGCCATTGGGTAACACCGACAAACAACCTGGATGGGTCAAAATCCTCAGATTCAATTCAACCTCTTCCGACAGTTAACGCCATCGTAACACTCGACAAACAACCTCGTGATAGTCAAAATCGGCGGATAAACCCTCTTTCATCCGTTAACGCCATCGAGTAACACTCGAAACAACCTCGGATGGTCAAAATCTTAAAATTGATTCGACCTCTTCTATGTAGGTTAATATCATCAAGTAACACTTTGAGAAACAACCTCATATAGGTCAAAATCGGCGATTCGATTCAACCTCTTCCATCGTTAACGTTATGGTAACACTCTAACAAACAATCTCGATGGGTCAAAAATCCTCGGATTGATTCAACCTTTTACAGTTAACACCAAGCAAGACCGACAAACAACCCTGGATAGGTGGAAACTTTGCACTTACTTCATAAAGTTAACATCATCGATCAAGACTTTGACAAATAATCTCGATGGGTGAAAAATCGGATTGATTCACCTTACATGGTTAGCAGATAATTATCAACTGAACCATTCATTGAAGTTTCAAGAAATCCACTTTAAGATGAAGTAGAACTACGGACCATCGATTGTCGCCGCCAATTACCACGTACCGCCATACCTCATTAATTTCATATCATCAGGCTATCATCGCGTTTATACCACTGACATAAGCGACTACATCTCGGTTAACACCTCGCTCATTGAACCATTTGTTGGTTATTACGTATATTAATTGCCATCACGGGTTATCACTCGACGGTAATATCGGATCATCGATCTGCTTAATTGCGGTCTGCTCGATCATATCGTTATCCTCAGGCTGCCTAATTACACCTGCATCATGCATCGCACATCATACCGGCTCATTATTTACTATCACTGTCAACATCACAATACCTGCTGGTTAAAATTATCGTTGCCATTATCTCGCTGATTATTGCGTCGCACATGCACGTTTAATTGTGCTGATCACCCGCTGGCCGAACCATCTATGTACGAAGCTTTACATTGCTGGTTGACTCGCACTGGTTGACTATTGTTGCTATACGCTGCTAATACCTCGCGGTAACCACTGCTGCCGGCTATCGCCATTATTATTTGCATTTCATTTACCATATTGCGTTTATTATCCTCGCTGACGAATCGGCTGCATTTTAATCTACCGTTTTCGTTGCTGCGACCACGCTGTATTGGTCAACCATAGTGGCTCGCCATAACTACTGTTGTTGGGTTATTACTGCTGATTATTCGTTGCCGGGCCATCTTGCGAATTATCGCTGACAATCTCGCGGTCCCACCATCGTTGGCTGGTTTATCTCGGCGATATTGAGCTGGCGCAGTCGACTATTTTATGGATTGCTGACCACCCGTCGGCTAACTACCATTAGCCGCCGGCTGACTACCATGCCGGTCACCACCATTATCGCTGATAATCTTTCGCTGTTATTAATTATCATCGTCGGTATCGCTGATCTGAGGCCGCACTTTCATTATTATCATCGCCGCTGACCACTATTACCAACCATATGGTTTGGTTATCGCTACATTTTCGCTGTACCGCTGCTGACATCATTGCAATCTGCGGTACTATTGCGCCGCGCTCGCTGATCGACGCTGCGCACTGCTGATTACCGCGCAGTTGTTGCCGCCGACCACCTGACAACCATCGTTGCCGGTTATCGCTGCGATTATTGGTATCTCCGCCAATCACCACTATCCAATTATCTGCCACCGTTGGTATTGCTGCCACCATCGCTGCGGCCATCATTGCCGCCACCCCGTCTCGATCGTTGTTTTGATCGCTTCAAACGCTTGTCCGACGAGTCTTGATCTTTGATGGAAAATTGTAGACACGATGTATGTACCGCGAGCCTTGATCGCCTCCAAACCCAGATGGTCCGACGAGATACACGCTTCTTCGAGGAAAAATTGTAGACGCACGATATACCGCTGCCTGACCCAACCGGACGGTCCGACGAGTACTGACGCCTCTTTCGAGGAAAATTATAGACACGGTATGTACCGGGCCTTGACGCCTAAACCCGCCGGCCCAACATGTATTGTAACTCTTTCGAGGAAAATTGAGACAACGATGTAGCGCCTTCTCCTCCAAACGACATTCTCTCAAGAAGAAGAGAAGGTGTCTTCTTCCTTGGCCCTAGGGGCTTTTTATAGACCCACAATAGGGGCTAAAAGGTCAAAATCACTAAAACCGCCCATTATCGTCAAAATCGCCAAACGCACAAACGGGCGAAAATGGATCGTTCGCGCATTACGCGCAGAGCAGTGTATTGTCGCTCACGCACGTTGTTCGCTCGCGACGCCAGACGCTGGCTTCCTCCGCCAGTTCATCCGCTTGCCAACTCGGCTATCGTCGACCGCCATTACGTCGTTTCATGACGCACGGCCATCGAATTCGCTGACTCGGTTTCAACCAGAGCGGCGCTGACTCACGGCCAGCCTGCTCCGCGACCTGCCGCCGACGCCGCCCCCTTCACGCCCCTATCGCGGCCCATGAGCACTCATGAAGCCTGCTTGTACCCAGATGGTCAGAACTCAAATCTGCACTCAAGATACTATACACATCACATGTGATTCTGCCATAGTCATAATCTTCTCGCTCCATGAAGATTTGTTCTCTCAAAATGGTTAATGGACCTCAAATTATTGAAGAATCTATTTTAAGTATTTGATATATATATTTTTGGATGATTGAGATAATGTCATCTAAAATATAAGAAACGATATGACACTTAAAATACTACTAGTTGAAGACAAATCGATGCTAAAAGCAAGCTAATCCGTTGAAACGGTGATCAAGCACTTAAAATATCCAAACTCGATGTTAAATCTCTAAATAACTCTCAAACATGGAATGCTTACAAAATTGAGGCCTCGACAGCCGATCTAACAGCCCAAGATCTCATAATTCATTTGAGCATTCAAATACACAAAATACATCATATGATCGGAATCATCATGAGCCGTCCGATGGAGATGAGTGGTTCTCGATGCATGTATTTACAGAGGCACTACTCCAATCTATAAATAATCTCTCATTCCTCATATGAGGGGAGGCCAAGCAAGAGAGAGGAGAGAGTTCTAAAGCTTGAAAATCATCCAAACACAATCGTGCTACCACTCGATGGTAGTCGACCACCGCCGCCATCGTTACCGCACCACACTGATCCTCACCAGAATCTCCGTCCTCCATCATACGACTTTCATCGTCATACGTTCTCCAGACACCATCATTTTACCACAAGAACTATTACAACCTAAACGTGACTATATATTGCCGATTTTGGGATTCCCATTATCCTCTTCTCATATACAATTATGTAATCCTTATCGAAAACTT
>CM038231.1:94362644-94499441 GCA_021442155.1 Cymbidium sinense
CCCGGCCGTTACAAACCACAAAAAAACAAAAAAAATAAAATAAAATAAAGGTCACACGTCACACGTCGGCGCCAGTTGTCCGTTTGACGGACGATTATGCCTATTTTTATTTTGTTAATTATATTTTTTTCGTATCTAAATAACTAATTATCATTAATACTAAGACTATTTTAAAAATAATTCCAAAACTAGCCGTAAAGATGCAACCTTTCTTCTAATCCTATTTGCCTCTCTGCCCATACTCCACTGCTTCAGTTCATGGACAGCACTCTACTCGAACCATCTTCAACTCTACCCTTTGCAATTTCTTCTATGCTCAGACAAAACATTTTAAAAAAGTCGTGATTCGATGCTGGTGACGTGAAGAAAAGCTATCTCAGGCGCATGCGTCGCCATTGAAAAGCTTCAGATATTTATATTAGGCATGGGAGAAGAGAGAGGAAGAGTAATTCGTCGTGGCTGCGGGGCAGCTGAGGTCACCGAACGTCGCCATTGCGGGCCGGAATATTTCCCGTAAAGAGCGTAAGATATAGCAGGATTAGCGTTCCCACGCTGGACCTGAAACCAAACAGTACATCACGTAAATGAATGCAGGAATGAAGTCAACATGGGCTTAAATCAAGCATTCATTCATGAGTATTATAAAAAACTTTTCAAGATTAATTGACGGCTCAAATGATTTTGAATTTCACGTATCATATAGATATTAGTGTCATATATATGAATTACGATGGAGGTCAGGGGCTTACAAAGTTGCGAAGAAGATTAGAACTCGGGGGATCGAGCCGCGGAGCCGGACGCCTAATGGCGAGGCGCGCCGGAAACGGCCGTCACCCACGGCCAATCTAGCCGTTTCGGTCGATCCTAGACGCTGGGTTCCTTCTCCTCCATCTTCTAACACGTGTATCAAAGCAGGCAATTTCTCCGCGCCTTCGCATCAAAATAGCTCAGCAGTTACCCGTCACAAGAACTTCTCAAGATAATTAATCCAATTAATTAATTAAATAATACAGTATTGATCGATGGAGGATCATTATTATTATTATTATTATTTAAAAATTTTATCAATCAGAACCGTAAGGTGTTGTTTGATTTATTAGCAATATTATGTTATTAATAAATATTAACTAGATCAAATTTATTTATAAATAATAATTAATATTTATTTTGATGGCATGTTGAAATCAAATATAAGATTAATTAAAATAAAATAAATAATTATACTCATTTTAAAGAGATTTACACACATATATACATCCATATATACATATAAATATACATATATTTATACTTAATATAAATTTTATATTTACTTATATAAACAAATTATTATTAATATTTATTTATCTATGATAAAATATATCTTTTCATATATATAATATCATAAAAAAATTATCTATATCTAGCCAGTTCAGAAAGTTCATTTTTCAGACTCAATATATAATATATTAAAAAGAGGAAAGTTTATATAGATTAAAGACACAAATTAAAGAAATAAGCATATTATATTTTTAACGCAAAACCTCAAAAAGAGGGAAAACCATGCAGTAAAAGGCCCACTATATATTCAGAAGCTTCCCGATAACTATTACGTAATTGTATTCTTGATGGTGGAGATCTGAGTAGCTTACGGTGGGAATCTGATAGTGGCAGCGGTGGCCGATTGGCGGTGGTTGATGGCATGCGGCGGAGTCGCGATCTTGCCCAGGGTGCGATCTTGCTTGGAGGATCTTGAGCTTAATCTCTCTTCGCCATAGCAGCTTTTCGCCTTCTTCCTTCGGACTCTTCCTTTTCTTCCTTGCCAGGTTCTCTGCCTTGCTTGCTTGGACTCTTCTTTCTTACTTGGACTCTTTCTCTTCTTTTTTCCTCTTCCTCTTCTTCCTTGGTGTGGGGATCGTGGCGGTGGCCGGCGGTGGCCGTGATTATTGTGCCGTCGGCGGTGGCTCCTCTTCTTCACTTTACTTGACTCTTCTTTCTTCCCCTTGGCCAGCTTCATGTGAGGAATGAAGGCATTTATAGATGGGAGGAGGGGCATTCTTGTAAATTCATGTAAAGCGTACCACTCCCACTCGATCGGACGGCTCGGGATGATTCCTTGATCATTTGATGTATTTTGAGCATTTGAATGCCCAAATGAAGTCGAATTATGAGATCTTAGGCTCGTTAGATCCGCTCGTCGAGACTCGACCATTATCTCATATTTGAGAGCTGTTTGGGATTTAATTGATGTCCAAATGATATTTTAAGTCTTCTTGATCGTTTGACTCAAAATCATAAACTTTCGGCAATCAGATTTGTCTTTGGTAGTGGTATTTTGAGAAATATCAAATATATATATATATATATATATATATATATATATATATATATATATATATATATATATATATATATATAACACACATCCATACTTATATATTTTTTATATTTAAAAATTATGATAAATCCATCCCTCAACCTGCACCGGGAAAAATATACGGTCATCACTTACCGGCGGCCACTACGAAGGCCGAGTCAGGCGCCTTTCGCTCTCCTCCGCGCTGTGATTCCTTTCGCGAGAGCGCCTTCTTAACCTATAAATGAAAAACAAAGGACAATAAACATACGCTTGTTAAATTTTACATAGAATATAGCAATCGGAGATGGGAGGGAAGGAAGGAAAATGAGATTACTGGAGTTCCAGGACTGGTGACGAAATCAATTTCGCCGGGGATGGTGGTGGCGAGGAGAGAGATTTGCCACATCAAGGGCGACGTAGCTATTAAAGTTTGCCACCGGTGCCGGCTCCCTCTTCCAATCAACAGAGGTCATGCCAGATTCGACTCCTTCGGCGAAATCCTTATTTATGGTATTGAAACCTATATTGTGTGAGAATCATGGAATCGAGGAAAGGAACAGTACTAGAAAGACAAAAGGAATTTGAGAGAAAGGGACCCCAGGGCTCACCTTATTTAGGGTTTCCGCCATGAAATAGACCGATTATTCTTCTTTGTAGTCGACGATAAAGCCTCCACGGCTCGAAAGCGCAGCTGGGAAATTTATCGAATTTTCGTGTGGTAATGGAAGGAGTTCAGTCTTGAGACTGTTTTCATTTTGGGTCCTATAAAAAGGGTTACAAAGTAACAATGAGGGTAAGGTGGGAATTACAATCGAGAAAATGTGGGCGATTCGGCCTCGATGTTTTCAGACCTCGAGTTGTTGATAGATATTATCGAGTGTATGATTGATTATTATGCGGGAAGTTTGAATGTAATTTCATATTTAAATTTTAAATGTGATGCTTAATTAATATATATTTATTATATATTGGTTATAAATTATTTATTATTATATATTATTATATAATAATTATATATTAAATGAGTATCACATGATATTATATTATTATATTTAGATTTCTTATATAATAATTTTTTGAGTTATTAATGCAAATAATTTGGAGAAAATTGTTTGAGGATAAACTGATAGCATTTTATTTGATAATAAAATTATTTTATTTTACATGTGTTGGTTATTTCAAAAATAACATATTATATTTCAATATAATTTAATTATTAAATAAATAAAAATTATTTATTAAATATTTTAATAATTTATTTATAAATATTTAATATTTTAACATTTAGATATCTTAGTAAAATTTATCAAATTAAATATGAATCTAGAGGCAATATGTGCCTTAACTTTTTTTAAAATAAATTATAAATCGTTCAAAATCTAATTTTTAATAAATGTATAATCAAATTAAACGTCTTAATATAACAAGTCTACTAGCATAAAAAAAATGAGTCAATTTAAATCAAAATGAGTTCAAATGAAGTTTAAAATAAAAAAATTAAAGATATTAATTGAATGTTGTAAATGATCTCCAAATCAATGGGAGAATATAATGATTCAAGATTCTTAAATTAGTCAATAAGACACTTAAATCCTCAAGAGCCATCTATGACCATGAGAATCAATATGGACTATTTGATGACATATTTGGTGATTTAGGATAATGTTAATAAATAATTCATTCAAAACTGAATAGAACTTCTTTCTCATGAGAGAGATAAAAAATGAGAGCTTGTAAAAGAGGAGAAGAGTTAAGCTTTTAAGCATGATCGTCAACAATCATCATTTCTTTTGATCATTATTAGTCTTAGTAATGATACACAATCATATTGGTGTTATGATTATTCTAAGATTATTATTAATTTCTATACACAACTTTAATCTCTAATTCATTCTAGAAGAAGAGTGAGACTTTGTAACTCAAAATACATAATGGATTATTTGAACAAGACTAAGCCCCGTAATTTTTCTTCTTTTCATATGATTTTTCACATTAAAATTCTGGTGTTTCCCAAATTTTCTTTAATTATCTATGTGTGTTGGATTTTTAATCAAAGCTAAGGCTTAAATATTTTTATTCTATTATCATGAATTTTTGACACATAATAAATTGTAAATTATAATATATAACACACACACACACACACACACACACACATATATATATATATATATATATATATCCCATTTGATACATTTTTTTAAACTAGTATGATAGCTTCTTTCTAAATGACGATGAACTAGTTTTATGTATGATTTGATGTGATGAATAAAATCTTATTCTAAAAAAAATCAATTTAGAATACACAATGTTTAAATTTATGTTTTAAGTATGAGATTTTCAAAATATTGAAATAAAAAAGATTAAAAAAAACCGAAGAGCAAATGGAATATCAAGAATAAATTAGAAGAAAGGGAAGAAGGAAATTGTTTAAGTGCAAGTAAACGGGTGGAGTTTACAATCTAAAAAGACCATAATGAGGCAACTTGGAAAGGCCATGTTGGAAGAGGACTAATATCGTCTATATTTATTGACCTAATGGACTTCCTTTTGCGGTCATAACGGGACAGCCAAAAATTTATCTTTTTTTCATTAATATTTTTTTCCCCTAAATTTGACGTTTTTATAAATCATTCCTATGTTAATATAAGCTAATTTTATTTGGGGAGAGTCCTATATATTTTTTTTTAAATTATAGAAGGATAACCTTAAGTGTAATCTAAAATAAATCTTTAGGTTAACATTATTAATAGGTGGGCAAGAAAATAATTTGGCTTGTCGACTTGAACTTGGCTTAGGAATTCAGATTCAGATTGATGCAATTGTTATACGTGTCGGGTTCTAGTTAATCCAAATAACTCAAAAATAATCCAAATATGATCTGATTTCGATTCAAAATTGGGTTAGCCGGGATTGAGACAGGTTAATTGGGTTAAATAGGACTTGTTTGGGTTAGTTTAATCGTGTTAATTTAAAATATTATTTGATTTATATAATAAATTAGTTATATAGATTGGGTTTGAGTCGGGTTAGATTTGAATCGAGAAATTTGACCCGTGTAATAATCTGATCAAATTTGAATAAAGTATAATCAGATCCAATCAGTTTCAATTCAAATCTAAATGAAATTTTGTCATATAATTTTTTATTTATGTGGGAATCGTATAAAGTAGACCCACTTTACAATATTTGACTTTTAGTTTTGACTTCTGGCATCAAACATTGCACAAATTGGATTTATAAGATTATCCATATATAGGAGATAATGGTTGGATATAAATATTCTCCTTAGCCTACACACATGATCATGATCTTGGTGGGATACAGCATGGACGGCTCAGATCAATCATTATGCTTTACTTACTTTTCAAAAAAGAATAATGGAGGCAATCGATTGAGTCAAAATAAAATAATAGAGAATAATGTTTGAAAAATAATTTTATGTTATCTATTCCTTAAAGTAGAAGTTATAAATTTAAATCATATGTGTTGCGTGCTAGAAAACTAGTCACGGTAGAGTGAAAGTTTACGCTTCGATTTCATTACAGTAATTAAAGCGAGCAGACAAATTTTTTAACGTAAAACCTCAAAGAGAAAACTATTTAGCATAAAAGCTTCCATGTATCTTTGAGTACAAAGTCTTCACATAAATTATAGAATTATGAGAGGAATAACAATAACAATGATCATGTATAATCATTATCTTTTAAAAATACATTTTAATTAGTAACGACGGTGGTAGATAAGAGTCGATCTTGTTTGGAGGATCTTAGCTTAAGAGCTCTCTCTTCTCTAACGCTTTTCCTCTTCTTCCGTGACTCTTCCTTTTCTTCCTTGGACTCTTCCTCTTCTTCCTTGCTTTAGAGATTGATGATCTTTTTTAAAATCGACTCTCCTCCTCTTCACTTCACAGCCCTTCATGTGAGGAATGAAGTATTTATAGATGGGAGGAGATTCTTGTAAATTCATGTAAAGCCCGTTACCCCCTGGTCGATGATTCCTTTGATTTGATGTATTTTGAGCATTTGATGCCCAAGTCAAATTATGAGATCCGCTCGTTAGATCCATGTCGAGCTTTCGATTTATAAACACTCCAGAGAGCTATTTTGAGATTTAATGTCCCAAAGATTCTGATATTTTTAAGTGCTTGATCGATTTTATCAATCATAACTTTTCACATGATGCTTTTTTATTTAGTATTTTGAGAGCCATATCGGTTGATTTTTGGATGACATTAGCAATCATCCAAAAATATATGTCATCAAATGCTTGAAAATAACAAGTTCTTCAAAGGCATATAGATGCATTTTGAGAGAATAAATTATCATAAAAATACAAATTATGATTATGGAAGTAGATGTAGTTGTACGCATGAGATTTTTTGATTCTATCATTTGGATCTTAGTTTGGCGTTCAGACTTCACTGATTATCGGCACGTCCGGTCATACATTGTCTTACTGATAGGAGATGGTCATGATCTCTAGCGGCTGATTTAATGGCACTAGATAACATGGTTTGGCCTTATGGCGAATCTATAATAGAGCGACATGCCATGTATTGGCTGAACATCATGCCGTTGCTGATTCTGTGACGATGCAGGTTGTTAGTGATGGTTGGTCGGCCTAATCTGGGAGTTGAGTAGGACTTTGATTCTTGACGGTTAAATGAGAACGAATAGGCGAGATGAGCTTATGATCCTGGCTTGTCTGTACAATTTAGCCTCGCACATATCTTCGCCCTGCGTCATTATAGCGTCTCGCTCGGGTCACCTGCGATTTGAAGGTTTTGAGCCATTTTGAGGTTTTACCCCACGAGGGGCTATAAATTCCCCAGGGTGAGAGGCTTTCTCTCTCCCTTTCTTTAGTGAGGTCCTTTGGAGGCTCAAGCGTAGCGTTAGGAAGCGTGAGGCGTCAGGCCACGATATGTCGTGGAGGTTTACTCAAGTCGGGTTGAGGCGTCAAGGCCCGCTATACATGTGGTTCATTTACCACGTGACCGTCGGGTTGATTAAGGCACTATCGTCGTGTTCCGGTTACCGCCTCGTCGGCCGTCCTTGAAGCGATCAAGGCCACGGTATACGTCGTGGTTTTGAGTTTACCCCGTCGGACCGTCGGGTTGAAGCGTCAAGGCCGGTATACGTCGTGGTTAGGTTTATCACTGTCGGACCGTCCGGATTGGAAGCGATCAAGGCCCATTATTCATTAGTTCGGTTCTCCTCGTCCGTCCTTGGCGATCAAGGCCCACGGTATCGTCGTGGTTAGGTTTCCCGCCTCGTCGGACGTGTTTGAGGATCAAGGATTTTACTTTTCTTGTAGAAATTGGTATTCTTTCAACCCTGGAAGGTTTAGCTGAAAATTCAGTCGGCGGAAGTACTTAGAACCATCGTTCTAACTCGAGAAAAGTTTGGATTTATAGCATTATTGGAGGATATCTTTCTCTCTCCCTTCTTTGTATATACCCTCCTTTCTTTCTTATGTGTATGTGTGTGTGTGTGTTTTGTCGATCGTAGAGAAAAATTTTACTTAAGCGTGAGGGCGAAGGTCATCAGTCTTGATGAGTGAGTTTGTAAAATTCTTGATTTATTATTTTATTTATTTATTTATTTTATGTATTTTTTCAGTGATGGTCAAAAGAAAACTCATAGTGCTGACGATATGTCCTCCAGTCACATCGATAGTTTAATGGTGAGAAATTTTCTTCCCAATGAGTTGGTGGCTGGTGTTAAAAGTCGATCAGCTCATTCACCTCGCCAGTACTTTACTATTTTGAGATGATTCTTCATCTTTGGGGATTCCCTTTGGCTCCCTGATTGAGATCTTCAAAAATGTGGCGTGGCTTTGATGCAATTTTCGTTTGAGCTTACGTCATTATTGGTTTGACTACCTTTTTTTAGGGCGTGGGGTTACTTTGAACATCGAATACTTTTGCGAATGTGGATTCACATGTCATGCTCAGGATGTGTTTCTTATCGGTTATAAAGAATTGAATAGAATTTTCAGCAATCATTAAAACTTGGTCGATTCTTTTTGTGAAGAATGAGTGGGGCCTTCAGAGATGGGAAGATTGAATGATCTTCGATCCATTATTGTCGGAGGATGACATTCTAGCAACTCTTAATAACGATGTGAAGCTTGCAACATGAGTTACATTACATGTATATAGTTGAAGATAGGATGTTTAAGGTTGGTCTTTCCATCCGAGCGGGGAAGGTCTCATGCTCTTCCGTTGAAGAGAAAGGGTAGAGTTCTCCTCATACTCATATGGTTCTCTCGAAGCCCATCCGCGAATCGTGAATGTTCCATCTTCTAGAAAGAAGACTGATGGCGGGATATCTCGTGGAATGATGTTCACTGATCGAGAGTTTAGGCTTTTATGATGAGTTGGATTTACTCTAAGCCTCAAATTCACGAAAGGTATTAAATCACATATGTCGGGCGTCAACAGGCGGATGAATTGTGCGTTGTCTTTCCTTCTTCCTTCTATTCTTCTTTATGTAACATTTGTCGATGATTTTTTTTTTTTTTGAGGTAACTCGGTCATTAGGGCGGCGGCTCATTGGGTGTCTCCTTAGATGAATGTCTTTGAATTTGTGAAGATAAAATATCTGCGAGGCGAGTATGAGCGAAGGATGAATGCTAAAGCTAAAGAAGTGGTGACCTTGGAGTCGATTGTTGGTGAGTGTAGAAGGCGGCGAATATGTCGACTTCTCTTTCTCTCAGGTGTCGGGAGGTGGAAGCCAGCGTGATGAGTGATTGAGGCGAGACTATCATAAAGAGAAGAGGATCAGGGCACTTGCGGATAAGAAAGCATTACAAGATCGTCTTTCTGAAAAGGAGCATAGAATGTCAGAAGCGGAAGCAAGCGAGATTGCTTCTAAGGCAGTGGAAGACTTCAAGAATTCCACAGCTTATTGCTATTGAAGACTTTATCGGGAGGCTAACCATATCTTTGATGTTGAAGTGAAGGACTTGGGCAGTGTTTAGAGGAGGGCTTCATCAGAGGTTCTGAAAGGAATTCGTGCGGTACATGCAAGGCCAGGCCAAAATTGAGGATATATATATCTCCAAGCATCAGAAGATCCTTCACCGTTGAGAAGATGAAGGAGTTGTGAGTGGGCTCCAGGGAGCGTCTCCTAGTGATGATGAGGATATCGATATTATGTAGCATCGGTTGTGGATGTCATTCTTCATTTGGTTCTATGTAATGTCATTATCGTGTATCAGGATCTTAATTCCTTCTTATATCATCATTATTAATCTGTCGATGATATATGGATATACCCTCTTTTTTCTTTTTCTTTTTTTTTTTTTTATTCATCTTGTTTTCATGCAGGGTAATTGGTCAAAATATTATTTGGCGTTGCTAATATGGGTGAGTTGGATCCGAGGATTTTACCATCCAGTTTTGTCGAGTGTATTTGATGATATTTTGCGTATGGAAGAGAGGTGGGAAGTCCAGGACCTTTTGACCTTTCTAGGTTATTTGTCGAATATTATTTCGATGCTAACTATGGAAGAGGCGAGAAGTCCACCAAGGACTTTTGACCTATTCAGGTTGTTTCGAGCTTTTGCTCGATGACATTAACGTATGGAAGAGGTGGAAGTCCACCAAGGCTTTTGACCTTTCAGGTTGTTTGTCGAACTTTGCTCGATGGCTGCGTATGGAAGAGGTCGCGGAGTCCCTGGGGCGTTTGACCTATCGGTTGTTTGTCGAGTTTACCGATGACATTAACCCGTATGGAAGAGGTTGAATTGAATCCAAATGACGGTGGCGGCTGGCGTCAGTAATCCAGTTGGATAATGCGACAATGGTGATACCGGCGAAGATTGGCGATGGTGGCAGCGGCGACAGCGATCAGCGCAGACAATATGGCCCGGGGTTGTCAGCGATGGCGTAGCGATAGTCGGCGCGGTGATAGCAGCAGTAGTCGGCGGTGATGGCCGGCTACATTATTGGCGGCCAGCGGCATTTGGCAATGGCGGCGAGTGTAGCGTCGGCTGGCGTATGGAGCGAGATATGGGGAGCGAAGCCGGCGATAGTTGGTTATGACTTATCAGGTTGTTTGCGAGTGTGACTCGATGGCGTTAACACAGCGTATGGAAGAGGTCAATTGATCCGGATTTTGACCTATCAGGGTTGTTTGTCATGTTGCCGATGGCGATTAATGGAAAAGGTGAAGTCCACGAGATTTTGACCTTCCTGGGTTGTTTTGAGTGTTAATGACGTAACAAATGGAAGAGGTGAAGTCACCAAGGATTTTGACCTAGGTTGTTTGTCGAGTTTTGCTCGATGACGTTAACTATGGAAGAGGTCATCAAGTCCCCAATTGATCATGTCCCAAGTGAGATGTAACATGAGTTGTATATTTCTCAAGTGGGAGGAAAAGTAAAGAAAAAGCAAATCTTGTTAGAACAAAGCTGTGAATTCACTAGTTCAATGATATAATCATAAGACATGGGTATGGGCTTTAAGAGAAAATGACAACAACAACTGCAACAACAACAACAATAACAACAAGCTTTAATCCCACTAGGTGGGATCGTTATCTGAGGATGAAATGACGCGAGATAAAAGTTAATAATTATGAGATTCGATAATATTTTGAAGATTCTTAGTATTCCAAGTTGGTAGAGTTTTTCCTTACGGGTCCTTGAGCTTGAGCGTTCTGGCTTGACCATAGCTATGACCACATACGGACCATCCCAGAGGTGAGAGTTTATTATGAGGGCCTTTGCTGCACGACCTCGAGACTTCGAGGACCAAGTCATAACGGATATGGACGAGGTTTCACTCTTACATTGAAGTGGCGCAGTTGGTGATAGGAAGCGGTCAGAAGTAGGGCCATATCCGAGTTTGGAGTAGGTGCCGAGTTTTTTTCTTCATTACCATGATCGAAAAGCGGACTCTTGGACTTGGAACCCCGATATCCACCGGTATGATAGCTTCTGTACCAAAACATAAGTTATACGGTGTTTCACCGGTTGGGGTGCGTGACGTGGTGCGGTAGGCCCAAAGAACATTGGGAAGCTCGTCAACCCATTGCCCCACCTTCTCGAGGCGTGTTTTAGTCCTTTGAGTATGGTCTATTGGTAACCGGTTTGCCCATTGGTTTGAGGATGTGCTACTGTAGTATGTAGAATGTGAAGATCTTTGCAAAAGGATGTAAAGACTTTTCCAGTAAATTGAGTTCCATTGTCGGTGATGATCTTTGCGGGGAACCGAATCGACATATTATATTTTTCGGACAAATTGTTTAGCATTTGCCTCGTGATTTTAGCGAGTGGTTCGGCCTCTACCCATTTGGTGAAGTAGTCGATGGCTAGAATGATGAACTTTTGTTGTCCCGATGCTATTGGAAAAGGTCCCATGATATCAATCCCCCACTGAGCAAAGGGCCATGGGCTTTGAAAGGATGAGAGTTCTGCATGCGGCATGTGAGGGAGGTTAGAATGCAATTGACAACTTGCACATTTTTTTGTGAACTCCAAGGCGTCTTGTTTCATTGTAGGCCAATAAAACCCTTGCCTCATGATTTTAAGGGCCAATGCTCTTCCTCCAAGGTGTTCTCCACATATTCACAGTGAACCTCTCTTAGCAGCGTGTCGACCGAAGGTGGAAGGCATTTGAGATATGGACGAGAAAGCTTCGCTTGTATAGTTCACCTCCAATAATAGCAAAGTTTGAAGCTTGTCTTGAGGCAGTTCTTGAAGTTGGATCTTGAAGGGTTCCTTCTTGTAGAAAAGATAGGATCGGGTTTATAATCCTTTTCCTCATCAATAGTTTGAATTATCCATGGATACTAGGAAAATGTATTTCTTCAACATGCTTTCTCTTAAATAGATCTCCGGTGGTAGAGGTAGCAAGCTTAGCAAGGCGTCGGTATTCTTCTCTCTCGTAGTATGTGGATGATTTGATGTGTCTTGAAATGAGTAAGAAGGGATTTTACCAAGTGGAGATATTGCACCAGTTGAGGATTATGAGTATTAAAATCTCCTCCAACTTGGGAGGCGACAAGGCGGGAGTCGATGAATTACTAAGTTTTGGGCTTCCATGATGGCAGTCTCAACCTGCGATGAGAGCCTCATATTCGACCATGTTATTAGTTGCGGGAATTTTAAGCGAGTCCATACTAGGGTATTTTGGGGAAACAAGTAGGATTTCCCCACTGTACTCTGAAGCTCCATCAATAGAGAGTCCATTGAGGAGATGAAAGGCGTAGCGAATAACTCTTCTAGAGTTGGGTTGGTGCATTCCACTATAAAGTCAAGTATTTGAGACTTTATGGCGCGAGGTAGAAAATTTATATCAAATTCTCCCAGTTCTAGACCATTTGATTAATCTCCCGGATGCTTGGTTTACGTAAGATGGCCCTTAATGGTAAATTAGTGTAATGATGGTGAGCTTGAAAGTATGGGCCAATTTTTGCGAGAAAACTAACGCCATAGCCACTTTATCTGCAAATGGATAACGACTTTCTATATCAGAGAGAATTTTACCGACGTAATAAATTGGCTGTTGTGCCCCATCTTCTTCGCACTAAAAGCGAGCTTATTGCGTGGGAAGAAACTGCAAGATATAAGTATAACGTTTCTCCTTGAATAGGTTTGGATAGCAAGGGTGGAGATGCTAGATATTCTTTTAGTTGCTCAAAGGCATACTGACATTCATCGGTCCATTGAAAATTATTATTTTAGCTCCCTTCAATATTTTAAAGAATGGCAAGTATTTGTCCCGAGCGGGCTAGAAGCGGGATAATGCGCAATTCGACCATTCAAAGCGTTGACGTCTTTGATATTCTTGAATCATATCTTGGAGAGCTTTGATTTTTTCAGGGTTAGCCTCTATCCCATAGTGAGTTACCATAAATCCAAGAAATTTTCCAGATGTAACCCCAAAAGCACACTTGGTCGGGTTAAGTCGTATGTTATAGCGTCGAAGAAGGTCGAAGCATGCTTCTAAGTCGAAATATGTTGTGACTTTTCTAAGCTTTTCACTAACATGTCATCCACATACACCTCCATTTGTGTGGCCTAGTAGGTCTTTAAAACCTTATTCATAAGAGGCGTTGATAGGTAGCACCGCATTTTTAATCAAATGGCATGACTTGGTAACAATATAAACCTTTATATGTTTGAAAGCGTAGCCTCTTCATCGTTGGGTTCATCTTTATTTGATTGTAGCGAATAAGCATCAAAAAAGCGAGCATTTGATGTCGGACGTAGCGTCCACCAATTGATCGATTCGAGGAAGAGGAAAACTATCCTTTCGGGCCTTATTAAGATCGGTGTAATCAACACACTCCATGTTCCATTTGTTTTTTAACCATGACAACATTTGCTAGCCATGTTGGGTAATGCACTTCGTATGAATCCTTCTATGAGCTTGTTAACTTCTTGTTCAATGGCACGAAGGCGATCGGTGCAAAACTCGCTTCTTTTGGATGATTGGTTTGAGCGTTGGATTAATTTTGAGGGAGGCGTGATTACATTGGGGTCAGCATATCGGACTCAAGCAAATATGTCTTGATTTCTGCAGAAATTTATACTTTTCCCTTTGTTCTTCCGAGTAAAGATCCCACTTGCTTGTTGTAATGGTTGGTCATCGATAATGCTATTGAGAGTAAATCTTCTGAAGCTTTTTGAGGTCTTTCATCTCGAAAGTTAAAATCTTTGATCTGAAGGTGATGGAAGGCGGTTGAGCTTGTTGCGAGATAACATGATTGATGTTGATTTCCACAAACCACCCCAACTCCATCGGGGTAGGAAATTTTATCTTGAGATGAGATAAGAGGCAGCAGAAAATTGATTGGAGGGCCTCCAAGATTGCATTATATATGCAGTCGACTTGACCACCATGAATTGTATTAAATGAGTCACTTGTCGAGGGAATTCTCAGAGGTAACGGGAAGAGTGATTGTCCCCCGCGGGTGATTATCAAACCCATATAGTGGTTGGCGGTGGTTGGAGCCCTGTGCCCATGTTAAGAAAAGTTGAGTAAAATAAGACATCGATAGACTCCCATTATCGATCAAAATTCTTTAACGTTATAACAAGGATCACCATCCGGCGATGACAAGTGGATCTTGATGAGGATATGGACTCCTTCTAAGTCCAGTCATTGAAAGTGATGGAATGATCAACAGACTTCTTCAACTCGGTTCTTTGGAGGCGAACGAGAACTTGATTAGGTAGTATCGGTCCTCTGCGATTGTTTCAATTTCTCCAATTATTTGATGATTATTTGGTTGTTGTGATGATTGTCTGGTTTTGGAGGTGTATTTGTTTGAGGTGGTGATTCTTCACAAAGCGGCAGATATCCTTGTTGAATGAGTCTCTCGATTTCTTCCTTGAGTTGTACATGCTTGATGTATGTCCACGGCTTCGATGAAAATGACAATATTGCTCGATTTCGAATTGGTTTCAATGGATGCGGCCACTTGATATTGTTCTTCATTGCGAATAGCCATCGGAGGTTAACACGAGATGTGTTCAGCGGTGTATGTCTTTTCGTCGAGGTTCACGTTGTTGATATGTGGTGGGGAGATCACTATCTTGTCTTCTTTTGATGGGCACACGGTCGCATTTTGGGGTGCTTTTGCGTTTCCCTGCATATTGTTCAAATTGTTTGCGATGGGCATTAATAGCTTCATCGGCGGAGATTTGTGCTTCTATACGATGAACTAAGTCAGCATATGAGGGCGTGTCCCATTAATGATGAATAGAAAGGCTGGGCGAGTCCTCAAGGAAAACTCCTCTTAATAGTTGATTACCCGGGTATTTGGCGAGCTTCTAAGGAGAACCTCACAAGTATTCTTTGAGTGATTCACCCTGGATTCTGAATAGGAAAGATGGGAGGAATCTTTAATGATTCTCCTTTTTGATGAACTGTTCCACAAAGAACGGCGAGTTCGTTAAAGGTATGGATGGATCCCCTTGGAAGAGAGTAGAACCAAGTCGAGCTTGCCCTTTGAGGAAGCGGGAAAGACGACAAAGCGTGTGTCGAGCTTGTTGGATATGCATGATAGTCTGTAATGGTCGATGTGTTCATGTGGGTCGGTTGCTAGGAATCAATGCTGGAAGCTTGAAACCTACGGTGGATGTCAAGAATGGTTTAAAGGTGAGGACTCTCATAAGCGGTGTGGGTGAAGATGATTTCTATCTTGAAGGTGAAATTCATCTTGTATTAAGCGTCGTACTTCTGCGCGAATGTCATGACGAGCAGGATTAACAAGATGAGCATGTGTGAAGCTATCAACAATAATCGGTGGATTAATAAGGTTGGTGCGATGGATGAGTAGCGATGTCGAGGAGATCGGCGTTATATGGTCTCCATGCGAGGAACTCCTCGGGAGGATTAGCATTTTGACCTCAGAACGCGATCGATCTTGGGGAGATATGTTTGCCGTAGTAGCATTGTAGTCCTTCTGGATCATCTTATTTTGAGACTCCTCCATTCGGCGGACGATCTTCCAAAGAGATTCCCATTCGCCTCAACATGGCGTCCTTGGTTGAGATGGGTTTTGAGAATGGCGGGAGTTGGGCGGGAGGCTCCGTTGGCGAGTGTTGTGCTATTGGCCATAACGTGGATGTTCACGAAATTGTGGTTGAAGGGTTTTACTTCCTGACGCCAAGCGTCTTAAACCACGATAGAGTGAAAGTTTACGCCTTTGTTTGATTAGTCAGCACAGTAATTAAAGAAGCGACAGAGACACCGAATTTTAACGTGGAAAACCTCGAGGGGAAAAAACTAGCCATAAAAAAGCTTCCACTATGTATCCTTTTGAGTACAAAGTCTTCGATAAAGGGATTACAAATTGCATATGAGAGGAAAGCGTGTAACAATGTTATAATTACTTGATGTGGAGATCTTTGGGTAACCGTGGAATACAAGGTACAATTATCGGTGGATGGTGGTTGATGCCGGCGGAGTGATCTTGTTTGGAGGATCTTCAAGCGAGCTTTCTCTTCCTCCTCGCTCTTCTTCTGCGGACTCTTCCTTTTCTTCCTTGCTTGGACTCTTCCTCTTCTTCCTTCTCCTTCTCCTGGCCTCTTTCCTCTTCGGCTCTCCTCTCTTCTTCTTCACTTCACTTCACTTGGCAGCCTCATGTGAGGAATGAAGGCTATTTATAGATGGGAGGAGGGCGTTCGTAAAATTCATGCAAAGGACCACTCCCCGGATGGGGCTCGGGATGATTCCTTGATCATTTGATGTATTTTGAGCATTTGGATGCCCAAATGAAGTCGAATTATGAGATCTTAGGCTTAGATCCGGCTCGTCGAGGCGCTCGATTTGACTATTCAGATCAATCATTATGCTTTACTTGGCTTCAACGCTTCAAAAAAAAATAATAATGGAGGGGCAATCGATTGAGTCAAAATAAAATAATAGAGAATAATGTTTGAAAATAATTTATGTTATCTATTCCTTAAGTAGAAGTTATAAATTTAAATCATATGATTTATGCCCTATCATTATCCCTAAGTTTGGCTTTTTCTCTCCATATAAGTTTGGAAAAGATGTAAAATTGATTTGAAACTATGAGCCAAGTAAAATTTAATTAGAATTTTAACTCAAAATTTTGTATTAGATTTATTGTCTTACAAGTTTGGAAAAGAATCGCAGAATCTCCCACTTCGAAGGAAATCATATTAAGATCCACATTTTATCAGTATTATGCGCACATGAAATAATTGACTGATTTCGATATTAATGAAGAGTCTGTTTTCACAATGAAAGTAGAGAAAATTAAGTTTTCAGATTGTTTCAGATTTCATCAATTTCAATGGGGCATTGATTGAGTCATACGTAATGCTTGACAAAAGTATAATTGAAAACCTAACAATCAACAAATTGTTTGTGTTATTGGCCTTTCAAGTTCACCTTTATATTTATATTTATACATTCCCTGAGCAACAAGAAAGTAAATGCATATGGTTTCCCAAATTGAGAATTTGTCACTAAAAGCGAAATGAAAGCTGGTGTTTAATTTTTCGTTTCGCTAATAATAATAATAATAATAATAATAATAATAATAATAATAATAATAATAATAATAATAATAATAATAATATAATATAATATAATATAATTTTTTATTTCAAACTAAATCGAGCCAAATACGATAGAACAAAGGATTGTTCATGCTCAAACGCTTATAAATCATTAGAAATGTTGTTTGCTCATTTCATTTAATTAACGAGTCTAACACAAGCTACTTAACGAGACGAAGCTATTTATTTAACCTAACACGAGTTGTGAACAACGAACTTTTGATATTCTATTTATCACACTAAAATCGCATTGGATTTTAGTACCATAGTCTCGATTGTCATATTTGGCCAAGCCCTTTACGTAGATTGATTTTCTCAATCTTATGTAGTCTTGATTTTGATAAATTGCACCCTTATACTGTCTATTATACTATATGTGTAAACTGAATGTCATGATAGTCTCTCTTGTGATTAGCAATTTAGTCTCAAATTGTCCCTCATGTAAAATAGCGATATAAAATAATCCTAATTTAGTCTCTCAACTATACAAAATTGATCTCGATTTAATCTTTGAGGAACTATTTTAGATTAGTTTTATATAGTAAAAAAATAAATTAGAGAAATGTGATGTTCTGATACTAATCAATCACTTATAAAGAGTCAGAGGATCATTTTAAGATTTTATCTCTAAGTATGTTATTATATATTCTTATAAGAAAGTTATTTTGTTGTCTTAAATTGAACTTAGAATAAGTCTATAGAATTATCACAAGAACAACATATGATAGATATATCATATATCATCTATTGATATGGAGACTTATTTTATCCTCTTTTTAGTATTATAATATTACTTTTTATAAAAAATAAAATTATATCTCAAGTATTTTAATTATTAAAGATTGAATGGGTCATCTTTTAGATTATATGGGCTTTCCTAGGCCTCTCTCAAGTGGTCGTTGGCACGGTTTTGTTAACGGCCTGTAAGCTTTTCCTTCTAAGATTCACATATTTGCTCAAAGACAAGATAAGGCCGTGTTAACTCTTCAGTTAAAAATCCTGCTGTCGCACTGATGTTCTATCTTATAATTATGTATAAATTATAATAAAGTTTATTACAATTAGAATAATTATGATGATAGAATTACGTGGTCAGAGGGCTCGATAACGCCATTTTATATATCATTTTATAATAAAATCACACCTGACAGAACACACCCAATGCTCTACGCCAAGATTATTTGAGTGAAAAATAGTTATATATTTGATTTGATATCGCTTTATGAAGTAAGTTTTCTTAATTTCATCCCAATAAATGATGCATGAATTTTACTTTAAATTTAAATAATTAATTTTATTTAATTTATATATTTTTTGTTTGAATATTTGATCATTTAATAATGATTTGACATTAGAATTTGAATAAATTATTATTATTATTATTATTATTATTATTATTATTATTATTATTATTATTAATGAAAACCTCACTGAAATATTCAATCAATAATTATCATGTTTATTATTTTATTGTTGTGATCCTTTCATTATTAATTTAATAATACGATCGACCGCTATCATACGATAATTAGCTTCTCGATATTTTATTAGATTGAAAATATTATAATAACATTATTTGATTTTTAGATTTTGTAACCCTGACTCATCCCAAGACCAACCGAGAATCAACCCGTGATCCTACACTAAATTTAAGATTCAAAGATGTCCCATGCGTTATTAGAATACTTGTACTAATTTTGGAAAGATCAAATTTAATTGATGATTGCTTTATATTTTGTACAAGAATTCATTTCTTTCAAATGATTGCATAAATTCTGAAGCACTTAAATTGAGTGATAGTTGGCTCCATAATTTATGCAAATTTAATACATTTGAAGTTCATTTAGAATTTAAGCGAACACCTTTTATCTGTTAGCATTAATGTGGTGCAGATCCGGTGGCGTAGCATTTTGATTCTTGTTCAATTATTTAATTAATATTTATTTATTTACATATAGTTCATAGCTCATTGAGCTCTTTAAGTTTCAATGAAACTTAGCTCGTGATCACAAGTCTCATTCCAATTATTTTTGCTCTGAACGATTATATTTGATCCTTGTTCTGATTGAAGGACAAGCTTTTAAATCCAGAAATTTTGTTTGTTTAGGCAACTATCAAGATAATCGTAAGCTTTACTTGAACTTTATTCTTGTTATGAGATAAATTCTGAACTTCGTTAAAAGTTTTATTTATGATCGTCAACAAGTTGTCGAGATCTCATGTTAGATCATTCTTATTTAAAGACTTTTAGAATTTTGTATGAAAGTTTAATTTTGATTTACTTTTCTATCTAAGTTTACTTTAAGTTTATTAATACTTTTATTTGACCATGTTTAAGTTTCCTGTCAATCTGAATTTTGACAACCTCCGACGTCTCCCCGTATGGGCGATCGGGCTATTCGACCTTCCCGCCGCCTCTACGAGCATGAAGATCGATCTCGACACACAAGGTTCTTTACTTGTTAGCTCTACTGAGCATAATAGGGTCTTCAAACACCTGTAATTTTAATTCAGATTTTAATTTTGAGCTTCGAGTTCATTTTATATTAAATTAATTAAGTCCTCTATCAGTTTGAATTTCGACAACCTCCTGACATTTTCCCCACGTAGGGGGCTGCATCGAGAGCTATTTAACCTTCCCGTCAGCTCTACTGATTATAACGACGCTTTCTAATACTACGATGATTTTCATCTATTATTTATTGAGCATAACAGTCTTCAAACACCACATAAAAAAGAGCATATATGTTGGTTTATTCTTTAATTTATCATTTTCAAATAAGTTCAATTTAAGCTCAGTCAACACTTTTATTTGTAATAGTTTAGGTCTCTTGTTAGTTTAAAATTCGGCAGCCTTCCGGCGTTATCCCCACATAGGGTTGCATCGAGTCTATTCACTTTCACCCATCACTCTAGAAAGATAATGGTCGCTACACTATAGTCATGGATCTTCTACTAGCTTTACTAAGCATAACATGGTCTTCAAACACTTGATAAAAATACCAAAAGAAATCATATTCATAGTTAGCCATCGTACATATAAATGACACATAAAGCCTTCTTGAACGTCTAACTTCTGCAAGTCCATCCGATCGATGTTTCCACAAAATCATGGTCTTCATGCAAGTGACACCTTGATCAATAGTTTCTACGCCAACAGTGTATTTTGTAAAATGAGCATCAAAGTATTTAATGAAACCCAAATAATCGCAACCCCACTTTAGCGAATGCGCATTTTTTTTTTTTTGGGAAATTTACATACATACCACGCAATTCTTATGCATACATATTTCACACCCAAATTTTAATTTTTACAAAAATAATACTTTTCCTATGCATAAAAAAGTGCATTTCACTTAGAAAAAGTAACATGGATGGTATTTTTGATGTAATAATAAAGATTTAAGTGCTATTTAAATAAAAATTAAAGTTTGGATGTGAAATATATAAATGCATTAAAATTGCATGGTATGTATGTAAATCCTCCTTTTAATAATCGACTCTGCTGATGTCGCCTCCGCCATAAAGGTGACCTCTTCGATGTTGGTGTAGACCGCTCTCCCTTCCTCCTTGCTTTTGAGAGGTTTCTTGGATTTGTTTTGTACTGAGAAATAAGAGACAAGAGGATGAGGGAGGATTGGCGAGAAAAAGGCCTGGGTGAGGAAAGATCAGTCCCAGGAGGACAGCCGGAAGATATTCACTGTGGGCCAGAGATGGGAGATAATTATCTCCTTTTTTTAGATGGCCTCCACGCGGAGAAAATATTACGAGCGACGCACGGCGACTCCAATCAACACGACGCGCGGTCCCAATTTTTTTTTCCCGCTTTTAGCGATTAACGAGCAAGATAACTGACGACGTGAAAAGATTTCCGCCCGACTACGTGCCGCCATTGGAATGCAGAAGAATTTAAAAGAAATATATGATTTAGGGTTTAGGATTAATTTTTTAAAACGAGCTCAGAGAAATAGAAAATCTCATTTCACAAAAGAACCATGAAGATGGAGAACGCGAGAAAATAACAAATTTAGCGAGGATGTATTAAATAAATTCATCGGTAATGTTGCTCTGCATTTTTCTACTTGTTAGTGATATTCTGTTTGTCAAGAGAATATGTTCATTACATCCAATTAGAAGCAATTTAGATACTTTTGTTGAATTTTATTTTGAGTGTTATATCGATTCAGACTCTCTTTGAGGATTTATCATTTATGATTTTTTTCCATTTTAATTTGCCTAATTCTTATGATTATGTTTAGGGCATTATAATGGAAGTATTTGGAAAATATTTTAATGGTTTCTGGTGAGTATTTTGCATGGGTACTCTGTGTACCTCTTTGGAGGGTACAGATCATTTACGACCTTTTTTTCCAGTTTATTTTGCCAACTTCTTATGATTATGTTTAGGGCATTCCAATGGAAGCATTTGAGGCTTGGATGGTTTTTGGGTTATTTTATCAGACTGTACCTCTTTGAGGGAGATCATTTTGACCTTTTTTCCGCTTTATTTTGCCTACTTATGATTATGTTTAGGCATTCCAATGGAAGCATTTGAGGCTTTGATGATTGGTGGTTTTTATATCTCAGACTGTGGTAACTCTTTGAGGGTACATATCATTTTGGCTTTTTTCCGCTTTTTTTTTGCCTACTTATTATGTTTAGGCATTCCAATGGAAGCATTTGAGGGCGCTTGATGTTTCTGGTATTTTACATCTGATCACAGACCTCTTTGAGGGTACATATCACTTTATTTTTTCGCTTTATTTTGCCTCTTTCTTATGATTATGTTTCATTATAAATGGAAGCATTTGAGGCGCTTGGTTTCGGTTTTATATTTCAGACCAGACTCGTACCTTTTGAGGGTACATCATTTTGACCTTTTTCCAATTTTTTTGCCTACTTTTGATTGTGTTTGTGCATTAATGGAAGAATTTGAGGCGCTTTGGATGGTTATTTGGCTTTTTTTACATCTCAGACTGGTACCTTTGAGGGTACGTGATCATTTATTTTTTTTCCAGTTTATTTTGCCTACTTCTTATGATTATGTTTAGGCATTCTAATGGAAGCATTTGATTTGATGGTTTCAGATTTTACATTCAGACTCTATGTACTTTTGAGTGATCATTTATGCCTTTTTTTCCCATTTTTTTGCCTACTTCTTTTGATTGCATTCCAATGGAAGCATTTGAGGCGCTTTGATGATTTCTGGTATTTTGATTTATACTCAGATACCTCTTTGAGGATGATCATTTTGATTTTTTTTTTCCATTTTTTTGCCTATTCTTATGATTATGTTTAGGCATTATAATGGAAGCATTTAAAATATTTTAATGGTTTTGGTAGGTATTTTGCATGTGTACTGGTACCTCTTTGAGGGTAGATCATTTTTTATTTTATTTTGATTTTCGATTATGTTATGGCATTATAATGGAAGCATTTGGAGGCACTTTGATGATTTCGGGTGGTATTTTGCATCCAGACTCTATATCTCTTGAGGGTACATATCATTTTGGCTTTTTCCGCTTTATTTTGCCTACTTTTTGATTGTTTTGGCATTACAATGGAAGCATTTGAGATGCTTTGATGATTTCGGTGGATTTTTTTGCATCAGATCAGATACCTCTTTGAGGGTACAGCATTTTGACCTTTTTTTTTCCAATTTTTTTGCCTGCTTATTGAGATTATGTTTAGGCATTCCAATGGAAGCATTTGAGGCGCTTGGATGGTTTTGGTGATTTTTTTCGTATTTTGTAACATATTTTGTATCTGCTTTCGTGTAAATGTAAATAATGAAGCAATGACCAAGTCATGTCTAATAACCCAAATTTGAAACTCTCGCACCACCGTAGAATGAAACGAGGCATATGCATCGTGACTATACACATCAAATTGGCTTTTGTTCTAAGGACCATACTAGTTACAAACTCAAAGAAATTGAAATCAAAAGATTTTCTATGTGCAAAAGTCGGTCAAGAAGTCGCCTAAATGACTTAACAAAATTCCGTAAAAGTTGATAGAACTTTGTCCAAACATGATTAGATTCTCTATTGATTTGGAGGAATTGACGATTAAAACATAAAATCATAATCATTCTTTTGAGCACGACCTACATCTCTTCTCGATCACACGATGCATTAGCGATGATGAGAAGGCATGTTGAAGATAACATGAGTAGGTAAGAGTAACCGATGCATTCAACCTATCTAACCTGGGAAGTTGGTAGAGAATATCTGTTCACAAAAAGAGATGCTTTCAATTTTATTCAAAGAGAAAAGATCGAGGATTAAATGGTGACGAATGCATTAATACATTGTTTAAGGAAAGGCAATGGATGGGATGTTTGCATGATGTGCAAGTTGATGAGTCTGATTGCTTAGTAAGTTTTTTTTAAGCAATGACATATCTAGATAAAATATGATTATTTTGGGATGTGATAATTTTGATACAAGCTATCGACTCAATAAATATAATTTCATTTGCCCTCTTGTTGGAGTGAATCATCACCGGCAAAATGTATTATTTGGAGTAGCCTTTTATCAAGAGACAATTGAGTCATTCTCATGGCTATTCCAAACATTTTTCTCTGATGAATGACGACATCCTATAACAATATTCATCGATCAAGATCGCTATAAGAGCTATCGAAATTGTATTGCCGCGATACTCATCATAGTTATGCAATGGCATATTTCAAAGAAAGCTCCTTCCAAGGTTCATTGCTTTAATAGTAATAAGATAGGCTATTTTATAAATGCATGAGTAAGTGTGACTCGTGAGGAAGAGTTTAAGAGGCTTGGTCGCCATAGAAGAAGGCAATTTGCATGATCATGTTCTTCGAGCTTTATAAGATTAGATCCAAGTGGTCCACCATTCAAGAAGGACTCATTCTGATGGGCATCTTGTCAACAAAGTCCATGAACAATGTATATGGAATATCTAAACCAACAAGTTCGCTCAGATTGTTTTTTTTGGGTTGGAAAAGGTTATGGAGACATGACATTAGAATGAATATGACGAAAACTTCAAGTGTAGCCAGTCATCGATTGTTCCTATTGTTAAGACAAGTCCAATTCTAAAATAAGCTGCTATATTTTATACAAGAAAGGTTTACACTATGTTTGAAGAGGAATTTTGCATGGAGTTGGAGGCCATCAAGAACTAAGTCGATGACAAAGACTGGAGTATTTGGTGAGAAACTTAGAGAATAAAATGCATCCAAAATATGGACGCATTTCAATACTACCCTAAAAGTAACTTGTACCAGCAAAAAATTTGAAATGATGGGATTACTTTGTGCCCAATCAGACGTAGTTCTTAGTCGAAAATATTGTGCGATGACAAGTATCTTCTCGCGATGGTCTACCGAGCAAAGAGGGATATTTACATTGATAGTGCATACAAAAATTAAGAGATGTGTAAAGACGATGGAAATGCTTCTAGCATTATTTTCTGAACCACATAAGTCGATATGCATATCAAATAAGCGCCGTGGCACAGGCAATGAGAGTCGAGGACTATATGCTTGATCCCTAAAAAATTATATGATAATGTCGACTCTATAAGTGAGAATTCTCCTCTGACAAGGCTTAAGAAGAAGTCAACCACAACAGACAAGGAAAGACATATTAAAAGATCCGCTAAGCAACGCCCAAAGGGTGTTTCCAACTCAAGGCTTAAGGGATATTGGGAGAGATCCAAGAAAGCCAAGAGTAATTTTTTATTTGTGTATTATTTTTTAATATTTTAAATATTGCTGTTAATCTTCAAACACTTTTACTTTTTTTATTGCGTAAATCAAAGATACCGATAGATTGCAACGTTTTGTCAAGTTGCACCTTTCTCTGTTATGCCGAGTTTTTCAAAGGTATGCATAAATATCACACATCGATGTCGTAAGAAATCATCAACTAATAATGATTCTACATGTGAATTTAACTCGAAGCTCCATAATCATCCAGGGGTACACTAAGCTGATGATGGATATTATTTCAAGAAAATATTTTGATGCATGACATTATCCAGTTTAGACTAATCTTTTCACCAATGCTTTACCAAAGATGACTCTCTTTAACTTAACATTACACACCAAGATGTTATCAGATAAGCTAGATTTTATCACCGGGTTTTGTAGCTCTTAAGCAATATTGAGTTAATCCCAGAGGACCTTGTAATCATTGACAGAGTAATAAATATGTGCAATAAATAATGTACTTATTGCCTTTTTTTCGTTTATTTTGCATTCGAGAAATAATGTTCATTATATTCTAGTTCGTAATTTGAAAGCTATTTGATGATTTTTTTTTCTCTTGACGACCTCTTGGGTACAATTATATTTTTTCCATTGTTTACTTCTTATGATTATGTTTAAAATTATAAGGAAGCATTTGGATTCGAGAGTTTTCAGTTCTCAGAGGTACCCATTTATATGCCCTTTTTCCAGCTTTATTTACTTATGATTATGTTTTAGGCATTATAATGGAAGCATTTGAGAATATTTTAAGTTCTGAGGGTTTTGATATGTACACCTCTTTGAGGGAACAGATCATTTATTTTTTCCAGTTTATTTTACTTAATGATTATCCATAAGCATTTGGATTATCGAGCATTCTCATTGTACGGACAGATCATTGACTTTTTTTCCAGATTTTGCTCGATTATGTTAGCATTCCAATGAGATGGTGGTATTTTTGCATCTATCAGTCTTTCGAGATCATTTTACCTTTTCCTAATTTAATCGCTTATGAAAGAAATTCAATGGAAGCATTTGGGTATTTTGATGATTTTGGGTGGTATTGATCAGACAGGTACCTCTTTAGAGATCATTTTTGACCTTTTTTTTCGCTTATTTGCCCACTTATGATGTTTAGGCATTCCAATGGAAGCATTTGGAGGCGCTTGATGGTTTATGGGTGGTATTTTGCATCTGCATATCATTTGAAGGGTAGATTACAAATCTATGAGTAAAATATCATCCAGAAAAAATATCGTGAAATCAAACTATATGAAATTAGAAAGAAGTTACAAATAGAGAAAAATATCATCCCGCATCCATAAACCATCCATGCACTTCAACAAAATCTAAGTCTTGAGGCCACAAACCGATGTGTTATACAACCTATATCAAACTAAGTACTATTGTTCTCACTTTGAATTTTAAGTCCCAAACAAAATGTAGCTTTTAACATTCTAAATATATTCATCTTCTTTGGCCAATGGTCTCACAAATAACTGAGGTTTCTATCCGCCTCCATGTATTTAGATAAACATTCGCAATGACACTATTTTCTTGATGTATCCCACTCACCATTTTGATTGGCCATTTTATCGCTAAAAAGACTCTAGCATCTTCAACAAGTAATTTGATCTAGCAACAAAAATCTCAATAAGTTGGCTTAGAAAAAAGTTAAGAAGAACCAAATTTGAAAACTATTCTACACTCGTGAATGCTCTATGGTTTCATAATGAGTAAAATACTGCCCTATTTAATATGCAATGAGTGTCCAAGGTCGATTATCTATAACTAGCAAGAGATTAACTCACCTCGACACATTATCTCATGATGACGGATGAACATTTTGCTTTCCATCTTTAGCCGCACTGCATAACTCTAGAAAAGAAGAGAACGATTATACATTATATCTTTTATCTAAACAAACAAGAACTGAATCATGATACCCAATATTCCTGTGGGATAACATACCCAATGCAAGCATGAAATGTCAAATAGGGACATACAAATGTGACAGATAATACTTCTCACCCAAGAAGCAAGGCATCAATGCACTTGAGATATTGACCACAAGAATCATCGACTCGCAATAATGATATTCTCAATACAATATTGTATCACCCCAAGTGATAATATTTTAAAGATCTTAATTAAACGAATAGGTTATTTTATGTATAAAGGAGCGATTGAGATCGACTTACTTCTGTCAATCGTGAGCATGACTCTAAGATCGAGCATGGCTTTTTTTTCGATGAGAACTCAACAACATGAAGTAAATGAAATTACTCGATGAAAGTTAGTGAACAAGAGCTATTCGATGAATAAAGGATCATCTACGAGATGATTCATACGACCGATGCTCCACCACAACGATTATCATCGACCGATCATATCTTACCCTATAAAAAAAATTTAGAATAAGAGCTAGATTAACTATGAATAAAGGATCGAACTAGATGATTCATACCACCGATGCTCCTCCACCATAACGATAAAGTATCATCGACCTTATTGGCTTCTTTGCAACCTATAAAAAAATTTAGTGAAATCTATTTCTATCTCAAATTTAAAAGAAAGTAACTTAATATCATGCCACATATCTTGAGTGAGGCCACCATTATTTCACTCAGACTGTAGTGTGTGTGAAGAAGTAACAACTTTCCTCTTTCTTATTTTCCGAGCTTTAACACCATGCACAATGCACATGTGTTTCTGAGCATCATCATGTGTAGTCCTCCACAAGAACTTCGGCCAATTACATGGGCTTCCTCACGATATCCCTCCTCAGGTTTTATTTCCCCAGGTCCCCTCCACAGGGAAAGCTCATAGATCCAAGAGTTTCCTGGTGACCCCCACAGAACCTCCCCTACATTTGTAAAATACCCTCCGCCTCAAGAACTCGACAAAGAACCCACAAATCATCCATCCCTCCACAGATGAAAAGATGATACTGCCCCTTTCAAGTCCAAAACCCGCAAGTATCACCGCAAACCATCCAAAATGCCTCCAAATGCTTCCATTGAATGCTAAACATAAGAATAGTAAAATAAATGGGAAAAAAATCAAAATGATTTGACTCTCCAAAGAGGTACAGTATACTGTATGCAAAAATACCACCCAAAACCATACAACCGTCTCAAATGCTTCCATTGAATGCCCTAAACATAATCATAAGAAGAGGCAAAATAAAATGGGAAAAAGGCAAAATGATACCCTCCAAAGAGGTACACACTTAAAAAACCCGTAAACCATCCAACCGCCAAATGCTTCCATTATAATGCCCTAAACATAATCATAAGAAGTGTGCAAAATAAACTGGAAAAAGCAAAATGATCTCATCTCCAAAGAGGTACACGAGTGATGCAAAACTCCCAGAAACCATCCAACCTCCAAATGCTTCCATTATAATGCCCTAAACATAATCATAAGCGTGAAAATAAATTGGCAAAAATGCAAAATGATATGTACCTCCAAAGAGGTACACAGAGTAATATAAAATACCACCAAAACCATCAAACCGCTTCCAAATGCTTCCATTGGAATGCCCTAAACATAATCATAAAGTAGGCAAAATAAACTGAAATAAAGTAAAATGATCAATTCTAAAGAGGTACATAGAGTACGATGCAAAATACCACCTGAACTATCCAAATCATCCAAATGCTTCCATAATGCCCTAAACATAATCATAAGAAGTGCAAAATAAACTCAAAAAGGTTAAAATGATCAATTCTCCAAAGAGGTACATGAGTACGATGCAAAATATCACCCAATCATCCAACCGCCTCCAAATGCTTCTATTGAATGCCTAAACATAATCATAAGAAGCAAGCAAAATAAACTGGAAATAAAGGTAAAATGATCTCAGAATTCTCCAAAGAGGTACACAGAGTACAGATGCAAAATACCTCCCAAAAACCATCCAAACTGCCTCTAAATGCTTCCATTATAATGTCCTAAACATAATCCTAAGAAGCAAGCAAAATAAACTGGGAAGAAAAGGCCAAAATGATTCAGACCTCCAAAGAGGTACAGTGAATGCAAAATACCACCCAAACCATCCAAACGCCTCCAAATGCTTCCATGAATGCCCTAAATATAATCATAAGTAGGCAAAATAAACCGAAAATAAAGCAAAATGATCATTCTCTAAAGAGATACACAGAGTACGATGCAAAATATAAAACTATCCAAACTACCTCCAAATGCTTCCATTGAATGCTCTAAACATAATCATAAAGAGACAAATGGGAAAAGTCAAAATGATCTGTCCAAAGAGGTACATGAGTACATATGCAAAATACACCCAAATCATCCAACCGCCTCCAAATGCTTCCATTGAAATGCCTTAAACATAATCATAAAGAAGTTACAAAATAAACTAGAAATAAATGCCAAAATGATCCAGACCTCCAAAGAGGTACACAGTACAAAATACCACCTAAACCATCCAACCGTCTCCAAATGCTTCCATTATAATGCCCTAAACATAATCTAGCATAAAATAAACTGGAAAAAAGTCAAAATGATCTCACCTCCAAAGAGGTACAGTAATATGCAAAAAACCCCAAAACATCCACCCAAATGCTTCCATTGGAATGCCCTAAATATAATCATAAGAAGTAGGCAAAATAAACCGGAAAAGGTCAATTCTCCAAAGAGGTACACAGAGTACAGATACAAAATACCCCCATAAATCATCCAAACTACCTCCAAATGCTTCAATTGGAATGCCCTAAACATAATAATAAGAAGTATGCAAAATAAACTGGAAATAAAGGTAAAATGATCATTCTAAAGAGGTACACAGAGTAGATGAAAAAAAATCAAATCATCCAAACCCTCCAAATACTTCCATTGAATGCCTAAACATAATCATAAGAAAATAAACCGAGAAAAGGTAAAATGATCTCACTCCAAAGAGGTACAGAGAGTACATACAAAATACCACCCGAATCATCCAAACCGCCTCCAAATGCTTCCATTATAATGCCCTAAACATAATCAAGAAGTAGACAAAATAAATCAAAATAAAGGTCAAAATAATGTAATTCTCCAAAGAGGTACAGTACAAATATAAAATACCCTCGAAACCATCCAAAGCCTCCAAATGCTTCCATTGGAATGCCCTAAACATAATCATAAGAAGTAGGCTAAATAAATTGGAAAAAAGGTCAAAAATGATCTGTACCCTCCAAAGAGGTACACAGAGTACAGATGCAAAATACCACCCAGAAATCATCCAAACTGATCATTTTTGCTTACATTTGAATATAATGAACATAATCTCAAGAAAGAGGCTAAGGAAACTGGAAAAAGTCTAAATGTTATGTACCCGAGATAATGAGAAAGATACACAACATAAAAAGATACCAATCTTTCATCGACAAGAAGAATGAGTAAGCCCTAAATTCATTCAAGTTCGAATGCATGTAAATACCTCATGTAGTCACCTATAATACCTCAATTTTGATTTACAATCAAGAGCTCCGACGCACCGATCGAGAATTGAAAAAATCCTTCAAAAGAAAGCCCTAAATTATTCTCGTGATGAGGAATATAACGCCTCATGTCGCTCTTCTTCTCCCGCTTTTGAATGAGACGGGGCGGGTCGGGCCAGGGGAAGTATAAATGGCGGTGAATACGCCAACAACGCTTATTCCGGAGAAAATGTCTTTATAGCGTCATATCTTATCGCTTAATCGCTAAAACGGAAAAAATTGGGACACGGTCCCATGGATTGAAGTCCGCACGCAGTTAAAGACTCCGACGACATTTTCTCCTCCACGGAAGAGGGCCGGATGGGTTCTCTATTGGTAATGGGCTGGGAGAAGTAGCGCGATATTATGGATCTTATATAGGAAAAAATATTACATGTGGACTCCGGACTGAGATTGTTCCATTTAAAAAAAAAAAAGAAAAAAAAAGAAAAAATGAAGGGATGTGATGCGACTGCGACCGCGGGACTGACGCATTATTCCCATTAAATACAACCCATTTTTTATTTTTTTATTTTTAATAAAAATTTTAAATAGATAGTTGTGATATGAACATGTTATGTTTAACTTTAAAATTTAAATAATTATAATAATTAATTTTTTTTAAAGAAATAGATATTGAAATTAAATAAATGTAATTAGACAATGAATGCATTTTATATATTAATTTTGCTTTATCATTAATATATATATATTGCATATATTTATATTTAAGTTAATTCTCTCAATTTTTTTTAAAAATTATCTTCGACTTAATTTTAAGATAGGGGATATATACGATGCGCATCATCTCTCAGAATACATGTAAATTTTAGTGAATTTTCTCATGCAATAATTTAGGGCAATATAGATGTCTATCATAAGTAATTTTGACATTTTGGATGCAACAACATAACCGTTTCAGATGTGGAGACGCTTGGTTCAAGTCGTGAATCGGTCAATTTCAGTCAAAGTTACCCATTATCGCTATAATCGCTCGAATGCTCACGTAAATTTTTCTAATTGATCACAATAGTCTCATTTGATAGGTTTCAACATTAACGCATCATCAATTTAACGAGAGTTTGAGCAATGTCGCGACTTCCCGACTGATATGCGACCCGAATCTCTTGATTGGTCAATCGGGATTATGCAATATTTATATTATAACCGATTAATGCGATGACGGCCATCGACGGATGTCATTTGTTGACTTGGTCCAATATGTTTGAGCTCCAATTTACATGTTGAAGCTCGTCAAATTCACCTTGTAAGCTCGACTTAACTTATGACGCATATATGAAGGTCAACAATGGTATATCATTCAATTCTCTAATATAAGTGAGAGAAAACTTTATTTTTTAAATGTTATTGGTTAATCGTATGAAGTATTTGTGTTAAATTCTAAGGATTTGTGGGCTCCGAAAATTCACCATCGACCTTACGACAAATATTGAATTGAAGAGAATGTGATTTGAAGTGTTGGTGTAAGTTTCAAGGTAGATGGAATAGTAATAAGACACTACCTGAGATTTCATCCTCATTTGGTGAGGACTAGATCAGTTTCTTTCCTATGAAGCCCCTATATAATTATCTCTCAATAATGAGAGAGAACTTTCGATTAAAGCTGAGTCGCTAAAGATGAGTATAAGAAAGATGTGGAGTTTAAAATTTAGATTCTAAAATTCATCATTTCAGCTTAAACCGGATAGTTGGGGGAATGATGATGTGCCCGATCTAGATCCCATGATTCCATCATCCGAGCCGCCGTGATCCCCTAGTCTACTGAGAGGAGGTAAAACCTAACCAAGGATTCTTATCAACACACATGGGTTACGCCATCCAAGAAATCAGTGGTGTTTGTCTAAGGAGATAAGGCTTAACCTTAGATGGCGGCTATTTGTTTACAATCAAGTGTACCATGATTCTGACACAAGAGGAGCATCCAGGATCACATCTGGTCGTGATGATAATATAATGGAGTCTGGCCAAAACCACGGATCGGAGGACCCTTTTTACGTGCTATCTTGAGCTCTTGGCCAACCATGATCGAGGACAGACATCACTTCGCGTGAGATTGATTGAAAGTGAACATAACAGAATACTTGATTTGACATTGGCTCATTTGTGAGCTAGATTTTTCTTAATTTGTCACCATCGATAAATAGTTGCGAAGGGTGTGTAGATTAAGTTTTGATTTAAGCTTTTAATGATAGATTTTTATTTAAGCAGTTTTAGATTTTTACTTAAAAATTGATTAATTAGAATATGTTTAAGAGCTTTAGATCCTGTTAACTCTGTTTAGCTGTTAATAGAGGATTATATCTACTATCTTGTGATCGTTTCTCAAATATTTTATTGATTTGAAACTCTTATTATAGATTAATTGGGTAGACAACAAATCTTCATCTTTGGTGAATTTAAGCATTAGCATTCGGGGCCATCGGTGTATTTGAGAATGCCCAATTAATGCATTCTATTACGTACAAAATGTTTAATTGCATAAAAGGCGTTGTAAATTGATCTAGTATCATATTAAATTTTTCAGATTAATATTTAATTGATTTTCATTTAGCATGCATAACCTTTTTAGACATTAAAATTTGCATTTTAAATCTCTATGTTCGAGCACATGCAGGTGTTTATTGCTTAGCTAATTTCACCTAATTAGTGATTTCATTGATTTTTGAAAATCATAATTTAGAATGAAGTTTCTTAATTTTTGATTGAAGGAAGCCCTATGATTTTTTTAGAATTAGATTTAGTACGCTTCTCTCTTGTACAAGAATTCAGTGGGTGGGAACCTTATTTTGAAGCTATAGATTCAAAGACAATTGTTATTTTAAAGAATATTTACCCTTGAGTAGCTTTCATTTCCCCTCCTTTTTTTTAAACTTTATATTCATTTTCCCCTCTTCTTATTCAAACTTTCTGCATTCATTTCCCCCTCTTTTCTTTTGAAAGTGGACCCTTCTATCCTTCTAATTTTATAAATAAGGCCAAGAGAGTCTCACATTCCATTCCATTTGTTTGAAGGGTTGGGTTGCATTTGAAGGGAAATGTTAGAAACTTTATTCTTCAACTTTGTAGATAAATTTCATAAGTGCTTTTCATCCCTCTTTTCTTGTTTTATTTTTGTGTTTGTTGTATATTATTTTTTCTCCTTTTTATTTGAAATTTTTAAATTGAATTTGAATTTTAGGTTTCATTGTTTGATGTTCTTAAGTCGATTCTTTTCCTTTACATTTTTTTTAAGTCACGAGATTTTGACGAAATTTTGGACATTTTTTTGGAGACATCTAACGATGTTGGCTTATAGCTTTACTTATAAATGAGCGGTGTCTTTGACACCACTTTTTCTTCTTATCTGCCCTCATGAGCACGATGGGGTTCAAACTTTAAAAGAAACACAAGCATTATATATATATATATATATATATATATATATAAGAGAAGAACACACTCATGATTGTTCTTCCCAGGTTCAAAATAATTTAAATAAAATGCAAAGGTGTCTTCAAAAAAAAAAATTGCCTCGTGACGGTGTTCTTCCCAGTTATGTGAACAAATTTGAAGAGGTAATCAAAAGTCTGCGACTGAAACGAAAAAGAACACTCATGACGGTGTTTTCTTAGTTTGTGAGTGATTGATAAAATTTAGTTGGTTTGAGAGGAAAGAGGATTATTTATAATGAGGGATGAAAATGGAGTTGATTGGAAAAATGAGGAGAGATCATTCTGGTTGATGGAAAAGTTTAGAAGTTCTGGATGAAGAAAAAGGAGAGAATAAGGAAAGGGAGAGTGATGGAAGCGGTTTCTGAACCATGGAGGGAGCTTAAATTGAATGGAAAAGTGGGAAGAGGAGATGGAACGTTCTCATTATGAAGGAAGTGGTCTAGCTTTGGTTTCTGTCATGAGATGGCGGAAGAAGGCGAAAAGAAGGAAAAAATGAGCAAAAGAGGGAGGAAAATAAGTTAGAGCTTGATTTGGGGTTTAAGTTGATTTTAAATGGAAAAAATAAAGAGTTTTATATCAACCTGATATATGGTTATTGATGTTTCAAGATAACAGGATTTCATCAAAAGCCGTTTGGTTCAAGTGAAAAATTAGTCCATTTTAATATCATCCTCTTTCGATGATATTCATGCAGTGCGAGTGTGAATAGTCTTATTTGATAGATTTTGCTTAAAGCATAATCAATTTCATGAGCAAAATTATTTGGTTTACATGATGCCTCTTTTCATATGCATGCGACCCCGACTTGATCACTTGATCGGTTGATCATGAAGTTATGCAATATTTATATTTTGACTAGTTTTGATGTTGTGAATGCGATGGAGAAGTCCGTTCATCGATCAGAGGTCATTTGGGTTGATTTAGTGGCGTTGCATTTTGACGATTTTATTTATCACATCAATTTTGACATTTTGCACAAATCATTCAATTGATGATAGTCTCATTTGATAGTTTTCAATTTTGAAGCTAACGTGATCAATTTTATGAGCGAGGGGTTGTTGACATCATTGCTTTTGACTCGATATCGCCGACATATTGATATCAACTTTGTATCGTTCTTTAGATTATGCAATATTTATATTTTGATCAATTTTGATGTTCTAAACATGATGATGAAGTACGTTCATCGATTGGAGGTCATTTCGATCATTTTGGTGTCTAGCATTTTGAGCGATTTCACATTTGTTTTCAAATCAATTGATTTGTAAACGACTTAACTTATGACATATATATAAGGTCAACAAATGCCCCAAATATAATTTATATCATGCGAGTCGTTTATTGATGGTTGACTTTTGGTTTTCTTCTTTTCTTTTTTTGTTCCACTTCTTTTTTGCATCTTGAAAACTAGTGGACATTTTATATACTATCATTTAAAATTTTATGTGTTTCTCTTATCACTTGGTAGGAGAATGTTGGAGAAGACGATGATCATCATCCCGAGCCTAGTGAGAGAAATTTGGGAGATTGTGACATGATCCTCGTGGAGATCTTGATCAGAGATAGGATTGAGCGAATCTCTGAGGATGTGATTTTTACGGGTTTCTTTGCACTCTTCCTACTTCTGAGTACTTGATTCCTTTACTTTTGAGGATCTTGTAGATTTGGTGGCTACCTTAAGTGTGGGGACTACAATCCTTTGGATAGCTTGTAGCTTAGTTCGGATATTGTGATGTCTTACTCCGACAACATTGAGGAGAGGCAGTCTAGACTCGAGCCATCGGTATTTGGGCTCACTATACTTGCTTTGGGATTCCTCTATTGGTAGGATTCCTACTCTTCTCCATGGATACGTTACATGGGCTAGATATATTCTACAGGCTCACAAAGATACTTTACAGACAATTGATGTTTATGAGGCAGTATATGTATCTTTATTTGACTTTGGGGGTATGCCTTCTTCTTGGGCTCATGGAGTAGTGGAGTTCTGGGATCCTAGTAGTAACACTTGTTAGATTGGCCCGGAGGAGTTGACATTCACTCTTTTGGACTTACGTGTCGGTCTTTATTTTAATTATCTCTAGGAGTGTGTTCCACATGATGGGAGTTATTTCAGAGCTCTCAGATGATTGTGATCGGAGGTAGGCTAGCTATGCCTTCTATTTTGATCTTACGGACCACTATCACGGACCTTGAGGCATTTAGATGATCAGTTGCCTACATGGATGGATTGATTTTACAAGATTTATCACGAGGTAGCATTACATGACCCTTTTGATTGGGTGTGTCGATGGTAGTTGCTTATCGAGGAGAGAGACTATTTTATTAGCGACTTCTCGACTCTGAGGATTGGCGAGGATGTTCTTAGCTTGATTTATCGTGTGGCTCTGCATTTTTTTCTTCCCATTATAGAGGGCTTAGTTCCTAGATGCTTTATTAGCCAGTGGATCTCGGTGGCGAGTTTCTGCCCCTGTAGAGGATTTATAGGATATTGGGGTGATTTTGGGGGTTTTTAGAGTTCGAGATGTGATTCTACTATACTTGCTTGGGTTCATCTCCATACATACCTTTGCTTATTTTGAGTATCAACATTCTTTTTTAGAGGATATCTGTCTTACAATTATATCGAGCATCCTCTACTTTGGAGATGGAGAGAATTCACATGCTCATTTTTGCTCCTCATTTGGTTAGAGATCAATTTTGTTGTTGGACAACCGGATATACTCGACACCCTCGATAGGGTTGATCTTTGAGTCTTGATGAGAATGATTGATATTCTTATTGATGAGGACATTGAGAGTAGGCAGTACCTTTTGATATCGTCCATGATGGTTATGTTATCGATTTGGGTAGTCAATTGTTATAGAGGCTATCGGCTAGAGTTCATGTGGTTTAGTTTCTTCCAATCAACTGCTCGTAATGGCAGACCATTCATCCATGGTGTAGTGGATTTTTTAGAGGATTAGGATGATTCCCCTTGAGACACATTACTTTTACTCTTTGTTTGGCTACATTTATTGAGGCTTGGTAATAGTGCTCATTTTCAGATAGTCCCTCTATAGAGTCGCGAGGGTTAGTTATACCTACCTCACCTGGGTACGACTATCTTTTGGCCCTTTTCTAGAGCGTGGTTCCAGGAGATATGAACGCAGGATGCGGTCTTTGGGTGTTCCTCGAGATCAGAGGACCCATCGTTGGTTACCATTAGTAGGAGATTATAGCGCTAGAGGTATAATCACTATTCTCTTCTCTTTCAATACTTTTGTCCTCTCTTCCCTCTTTTTTTTATCAAAATATGCTCAATGTATATGATACTCTAATTGATTCTTGATAGATGCACTAGTTGGAGAGCAGGTTAGGGCTGAGGATACCACTTGTCTGAGTTAGAGCTAGGATTTTGCTCTAGCTACATTGATATTTTCATCGCAGGCGTAGGTGTAGTCAACTTACGAACTGTCAGTTGATTGATGTTCCGAGTCTTTGTTTATGACTTTTGATGAAGTGTCACAGGTGTTAGGCAGCACTGGAGATGTTATTGAGGACTTTGGAGTTGGGCTGTCGTGTGTGTTGACCTTTGATACTACCACTTTCAATTTTATTACCCCTTATGTGGAGCCACCTTTCTCTACTGATCCTGACTCTGTCAATTGCCTTGTGGGGACTTCTGAGGTGAGGGACCTCATGCCCAGTGAGGCCTCTATTGAGCCAGCACATAGCCCTGGAGTTTATCAGATAGTGAGGGTCCTCAAAATTCTAATACCACTTGATTGATTCATCATGTTTACTTTCTCCCCTTTATTTTTTCTTTAGTTGTACTTCTTTACATTTACTACTTTGCTTTAGCTGATTATTTTCATTTATTCCTTGCAGTGCCTGATATAGGTTATGAGTCCAAGATCTACCATTGTCATCCCTATAAAAATCCGTGTGAGGGCATGCGGGATGTGCTTGGTGTTTTGAGGATGTGGTTTCTCGGCTTACTTTGGACTCACCGAGTCGAAACTTCACATCTTATGAACATCATTGGACCTTTTAGCTTCTTTGGCTTGGAGGAGCAGTTCTCAGTATCTAGACTTTGTAGAGAAATAGAGTTCTTGATCCACCGGATGAGATCTCTCGTATTATCGCTTTAGCACTTTGTGATAGAGCTTCGAGGTCGAGCTTATAGGAGATGGCTAACTTAGTGCATGATGAGTTTGAGGAGAGTGTTGAAGCTCTACTACATGATTGTCAGAGTTTGATAGATGTTTCTTGAGTTAAGATTGACTAGGAAGATGTAGGTTAAGGAGAGGAGGCTGAGCTATAGGCGGGAGCATAAGCATTATCAGCTATGTCACGGGCTATGGTAGATGCTAAGGCTACTTTGATCGAGCTATTGATGCTGATTGGTTGAGAGTGAGCATCATTCTTTATTAGCAGTTTGAGCTGATCCAGGATCCATGTGATGTACTTTCTCTCTTAGTCATGTATTATCTTATTTTATTAGTGAAATCAACATTCTTATGTTACTCTTATGCCTTTTATCTTTGGGGGATTTGATGAGAAGATCAGCTTTGATTTGTGCTTTGGGCTTGATTTTTGTGCTTTGTGCTTTAGGTTTAATTTGTGTGCTGGCTACAGAACTTGGATCATTTTAGCTTTGATTGTAATAGCTTATGGAGCTTTTGATAGGATTTGTCATTAGTATGATGCCTTATTTAGGACATGCTAAATGATGGGATTGATATTTGTCAGTCGACTTGATAGATAGAAGAGTTCTTACAATCTTTATCTGCTTGATAGCTTTTCTTTGAAGATCTCTTTCTTCTATGTCATTGCATTTAAGTTTCCTCCAATCTAGCTTTGTGCTTGGTTGGCTTTGATGGAGGAATTGGTTTATTTCGTGGTCAAATTTGAAATTCCTTCTCTAGCTTTAGCTTGATGGACTTGATGAAGGATTTGTCCATATTGACTTGTCGGAAGTGTATGTACATATGAATCTTATTGCTACCTTGCTCGTTGAAGGGTGCATGAGATGACCTTTGGCTTATATAGATCAATGTTGAGTTATCAGTCAATGCGTGCTTTAATACCATCGAAATTCCTTTAGTTAGCCATCACTTTGTATGAACTATGGAATTGCTTCGATCTGTGCTTTCTGGTGACTTGATGAGGAGATTGGCTTTGATCTGCTTTGAGTTTGATGAGATCATTTGAGAATAGATTGAGATGTCTCCCCTACGGCAATATAAATTGATTTGAGCTGAATTGAGTTCTCTCAGTTGTGACATATCGATCAAGTAGAAAGATCTCTTGGATCGGTTGATTGTAATCACTAAGGATGGTTTGAGATTGAATATTATCATCATTAGGCGGAGAAGGGCTCTTTCATAGTGGCCTTTTCTTACGCTTGTTGAGTGAGGAGAGCATCATGACCACATTCGGCTTGTTGAGTTGACCTTTAGAACTTACTCAGTCTTGACTTAAGCAGTGGGTTGGTGGTTTTATCATCAGATTGATGAATGGGGGCTCTTTCATTTGCCTCTTTCTTGCAGCTTGTTGAGTGAGGAGAGCATCACAACTCGACCATTTGTGGGCTTGTTGAGTCGACCTTTAGAACCCATATGTCCTAGACTTGGGATGTAGAGGTTGATGTTTCTCAACTTAATTGATTGAAGCCTCAAAATTAGGAGTTCTTGACTTAATCTCCAAAATTTGGCAAATATGGAGATAAATTTCTTGACATTTAGGGTTATTTTTTCTGAGTGGAAGTAGGTTCTTTTATTCATGCAAGAACTACAACTTAATAGTAACCATTATGGATGTATTCAGATTTGGTAAAGCGATATCAACCTTAATATGTATTCAAGGATCTCATCTTAATAGTATGATGCCAACTCAAATAATCTTAACATAAACTAAAAATGCCCCTATCTTGCATGAATTTTCATGAAAAGTTCTTTCATCTTGGTAAGTATATTTATTTAGGGATCTCGGCATGAAGCGATGTCGACCTAAATAGATATACTAAAAAAATACTGTCTTGGATTCTATTAACTTAATGTATTCCTCATAATACTTTTTCAAGTATCGATCATTAATTGGTGGCATTGGTCTTTCATTATCAATGAGTTAGTATGCTCCTCATTGGTACACTTTCAATGACAAAAGGTCTTCCCAATTAGGCTCAAATTTGCCACCAAATTTTTGATTGAGAATAATTAGTCTTCTCGGGGATTCTCTCCTTTTTGGATATTGAGGCCACGTATGGTCAAAAGCCTTGGACATCTTTGCTTGATGAACCTTCAGATTTCGATGAGCTTGCAATTTAATTTCATCAAGTGCGTCGAGATCCTCCATTATTAGATGAGCATTTTGGTCTTTAGTTAGATTGTATTGGATGTACTTTCGAGTGAAGGTAACTCAACTTTGAGCGGAGAAGCTGCTTGATTCCAAACACCAATGAATAAGAGTGGCTTTAGTTGCATCTTGTAGGTGGTTTGATCCATAGTGCCTCTATTAGCTTAGTATGTCATTCTCTCTTATTTTTAGTAAGGATCTTCTTGAGCAGCTTGACTAATGTCTTGTTGAAGGCCTTCACCAAACCATTTGCTCTTGGATTGTATATTGAAGAGTATCACCAATCAATTTTATGTCAATCAATCTATAAATCTTTACACTTTTGAAAGTTTGTCATTATCAAAATTATTGATGTTGCACTCCAAATCTATAGACATTATGCATGAAGAGTTGATCACTCGATCCGTGTAACTTCTTTAAATGTGGTAGCTTCAGAGAAATAGTTATTCATTCTAGGATGAGCGATAAGGTGATGATATGATGGTGGATCGATTGGTCTAATTACATCTGTAACCAAATATTCGAATAGTCAGAATGCTATTGTTGGGTGTAATGAATTTGGAGGTTATTGGATTATATTCTCATGTACTTGACATTCATGACTTCTATGATTGATATAATATCTCATAGATGACCAATAATAGCCCATCCTTTTGATCTTTTCGCCATCTTGGGGGACGATGTACCACAAAGTCCTTCATGAACTTCAACCATCACTTTGCTAGCTTCCTTTAGGCATCGTAGTCACATTTGTTCAAAGGATCTATGATATAGAGTGTTGTTGATGAAAGCATAGTGCAACATCCTCTTCTTAATTTGAGCTGCCAATGATTTATTATTTGGTAATTTGCCTTCTTTAAAGTAGTCGATGGAGGGTTGCCTCCAATCATGTGGCTCTTCTACAATAAAGGCTTTTACTTGCTCTACGAAGCAATGTCAGGCTTAGATCTTCTAGGTATAACTTCTTGTTAATTTTGGGGAGTATGAGGAGCAACTTGAGTTACATCCTATAGTATCAAATTTAATAACCCCTCTACCTGCGGGGACTGATACTTTTTTGGCTCTAGAACTCATCAAGTAAATATGGCGATCATGACATAATCACCATTCATACTTGCCATTTCCTAATTTTTTTTGCTACTTTCTATTTCTCGGATCGAGAGACTTCGAGTTAGTGTGATATTTAGTATTTTCTTCATAAGCTTGAGAACTCGTGTGTGATATAAAGCTAACTCAAGCTTGTTAATTTTATAGATGTCAAGTACTTGATTTATAATAAGCTGAGAATCACCAAAAATATATAAGTTTTGAATGCCTATGAAAATAACTTCTTCAAGACCTACCACTAATGCTTCATACTCAACTTCATTATTAGTTCTTGGCTCGGTCAACCCATATGATCATCTCATTATCCCTCCTTCTGGTGTTATGAAGATGATGTCAATTTTTGCTCTTACCCTTGGGAAATTTAGAGGCTTAACTTGTTTGATTGATGAGGCTCTATCAAAGTACATTTTCTAAATTTGTATTTTTTTTATTTCATGAATGAGCATAATTTACTCATCAGGCAGATCATCATTAAGAGAAGAGTCCACAAGGATGGGATGTGTAGCTAGAAAATCTGCTAAGACTTATCCCTTCACTTTGCTTTTCTGCGGACATTATGTGATATCAATTGTAAAAGCAATCGCCCATCTTGCCAAGCGACTCATGGTCTTGTCATCAAAGTACTTGGATCGATTCTTGAGATGAGGTAATCTTGTGAGATAATATATAATAATGAAGCTTTTGGACTGCAAAGATCAATGTTAAATAATACTTCTCTATTGGAGAGTATCTCATTTCTTCTCCAATCAGCCTCTGATTGATATAATAAAGAGCATTCTCTTTGATTTCTTCATTATGTTGTGCCAATATTGCTCCAAGAGACTCTTATAATGCAGCTGTGTATAGAATGAGGGGCTTCCTAGGAGTAGGCGCTGCAAGGATTGGTGGATTTAACATGTAGCTTTTAATGCTATTGAATCTTCTTGGCACTCCTTATCCCACTTGAACAGAGCATCCTTCTTCATTGCAAATGGTTGACGTCACATAGGTTTGATATAAATTGATGGATGAATGCGAGCTGTACTTATAAAGAATGGAGCTGACACAAACTCTTTGGTAGAATAGCCTTGATTTTAACAGGATCAATTTCAATACCTCCGTGATGTACAATGTTCCCCAGGAATTTTTCGGAAGATACCCCGAATGCACATTCTAGAGGATTCAACTTGAGATCATATTTTCTGATTCTCTCCAATACAATTCTCAAGTCTTCAAAATGGTTTTCATGATTTAAGCTTTCCAGCACCAAACAATCAACATAACATTCCACCTTTTGATGAATCAACTAATCAAAAATCATGGCTCTTTGGTATGTAGCTCCAGCATTTTCAAGCCAAGGGCATGGTGTAACAATAGATGTAATAAGTGTTCTAAATGATGTATGTTTTCATCTGTGTGCCATTTTTGGTTATCTCATGATCGATCCATGAATAAGAACATGTCATAGTTGAAAGTGTTGTTAGTATTTGATATGGAGCGGAAAGTCATCTTTTGGGCATGCCTTATTTATATCCGAAGTCAATGCAGACATTTGGTCGTTCTTCTTCGATTGGGATAATGTTGGCTATCCAACGCATACTTCTCTATGAAGCAGCTTTGATCGACTTCTTAGTTTCTACAATTACTTGTTCTTGATCTCCAATCTCATTTTCCTAGGCTTACTTGCATTATGGTTTAATAGCTAGTTTATGAATTACTACTTGAGGATAAGCATATTTTAGAATATGTCCAAGCAAAGTAATCCCCAATTCACAAAGTAACATTTTAGCTCTTCAACTTTCTCATAAGGGCGATGAAAGTTGGATGGAGATCATCCTCGACTCTAGGTTGATTTCTTTAAGGTCATCCATATTAGCTATTTGTCCACCATCTTGAGTTCTTGGGCGGCTTCTACTTCTTCATCATTTTAAGAAAATTTCATGGGAATCATATTCTTCATTAGTGATCTTCTATTATATTATAAGCTCTATTTTGATGAGATTTGTAGATGAACCTAAGACCTTTAGTGATAAACTTATCACTTCTTGTGATGCTTGAGGACTTCTTTGGCTCCACATCTTGTTAAAGATTTGAGTTCTATGTTTAGTAGTTCCAATATGAATTCCAAGATTATGCATCATTCTTCATAATTTCTATGGATAGTATATCAATATTCTTATTGGCACTATCTCATCATAATTTTCATGGTAGGTATCAAAATTGTTAAGACTCTTGATTTGTAAAATAGAGTTCATGTTCCCACTCTCGTGACACACATATTATCAATTCTTCAATGTTATGAATCTCCCGGTGAGTGATTTCTTTGAAGTGCTATTGTGGGATGGGTATAATTTTGAGGAGTCATCACACCAAGTGAGCTATCCTCCTGATGCTTGAACTCTATTTCCATAAGTAGATTCAAAGTCATAGTCTGAACCTGAATCACTTATTTCATACTTTGCCTTTCTTGAAAGCTTATAAGTTTTCTTAGGTTTGACAGGCATATCTTCTTCTTCTTCCGTGTCACTTCCCAAATGAGGAACTGATTTTCTTGATTTAGGTGTAGAATCAAGTGCTTCAGGGAGAGTCGACATTGCCTTCTTTCTTCTACTTTGCTTTTGCTCTTTCACCTTATGAAATTGCTTTTTAGTTCATGAAGTGGATGCCATTGGTTCAAGAAGCTCTGTTGGCTTAGGCTCTTTGAGGATGAAGTACTTTGTATCTTCATAAATTTTGCTTCATTGATGGAGAATGGTTGTAGGTTACCAGAATTAAATTCTTCTTCTTTTTAGGTACTTCATTGATGCATAGTTGATGAGACCATGCCATACTCATGCGCCGACCAAGAGAGCTCTAAATGATGTATATCATCGATTACATGAAACTTGGCTTACGTATATAAATCCTACTTGAGCGAGAATAAAAGAACCGAGTTTTCCCTCTCATTAAAACCATGAACCACCAAGTTATTTCTCCCAAGATGTTGGATATCAAGTGATAATCCTATTAATACCTTTAAACTCATATGATTACTAGAAGAACCTGGATTAATCAATATTCAGCTGATCGAGATGCCATCACTCTCTGTGGTAACATATAGAGGATGGTTGTGATCTACCATTCCCAACATAAGATCTTCTTCAAAAAATATGATTCTTGGAGATCTTGAGTTTTTGCAATGCTTGATGCACTTTTTTGAAGTAAGCTTCATAAATCTCTGGCTCTTTGAGGCTGTGTCAAAGTTTCTTAAAGATCTTTTGACATCAACAAAGCCTCGTACACACTTAGTTATGTAGGGATCTTTCTCAGATGTGATAGAATATTATAATATATCTTTTTGCTTAATTTAGGCTTCACTCGAAGATTTTTGAGAATGATATCCTCGTTGACTTCAATTTGTTTACCTTTATCTTTATTTGTATTTCCCTTTTTTTTGATGAAGGTTGTAGGACTTTACCACTTCTCGATTGAACTTGAATCACCTTATCTTAGATTCTTTTGAAGAGGCGTTTCTTCAAATTCCTTCTTATTCTGAAGATTGGCCAAAAGATCTAGACTCATTTTTCAACATCATACGTTTTTCATATGATAATATGAGTCGACTCTTCTCCATCGAGAAAATAGATCTTCATTTGAACTATTATTGACTTGTTGAGTCATTAAACAAAATTGACGTTAGCTCCTTCTTCTTACTTTCTTGATAAAATTTTGATGGGTTGGTCAAGTTTGACTACCCTTATCATTTCGTAGCGATGTTGAAGAACATTTGATATCATGCAGATGATTGATGTCTCTCTGGACAAGATTCACCATTATCTTCTTCATCCTATTCAACAATGCAAAGTTTAGGCTTGAAGTCAAGATGATCTTCTTTGTGGTGATACTCTTCTAAATTATTAATGATCTTTTGAGTTGTAGTTCTCTTCTTGATCTTCTTTTTTTCTTACTTCTTTGATTTATGAGGCCTGTGTTTAGTAAACTACTTCTCATGTTGTGACGAAGTAGCCTTATCAGAATGCCACTGAGAATCCCAAATACTTGATTTAGACATCTCTCTTAAGTCCAATATAGGTTCAAGTGGTGATTTTCACTTAACACTAGGGACATCTTTTAGCTTACATTTTCATGCTCTTTTGGAGACTACTCCATTCTTGATGCACATTTCTCATTATCTTTGATGGATGTTACGAAGAGGACATAATCATCCTTATAGACTCTCTTTTAGGGTTGACTAGAACACTATCGGATAGTGTAAATTCACCTCGTCAAAACTTTCTTTCTAGCCAATCTTTGAAGACATAATAATCTTCGATAGGATGACTGATCATCCGATGATAGGGACAGTAATTTGGATTGTTGACTTGATCAGCTTCTTCAGGCCTTTTAATTTCTAATTTAGACGACTACCAAATAATTTAGCCACTTGTCCCTTCTAAAGGAATATTCTTTGTTCATCTTTTTCTTAAGAGATGGCGCATTCACATCATCTCTTGTTGCTTTTGGATGCTCCCCAGAAAAGTGAGGTTTGTCATTGCCTCATAATACCAATTTTGGTTAGATTAGAATAGGTGCTTCTTACCCTTATCATCATTATACATTGGCCGCTTTCCTTTATCCATATTATATATCAACTGCTTTTCACCATTTGAGCTATAAGAAGCGGCATGAACTTCATTTCTTCTTGATTCTGAAGATTTGTTTCTCTTTGCTTTATCTGCATAGACTTGGACTTAGATATTCAACTTTTCAAATTTAGCCATCGAGCAAGTCTTGGAATGTTGCAATATCATAAAAATGATGCTATTTTATCATCCATATTGCCCATTAGCAATTGGATTGTATATTTCTTCTTTCAATTATTTTCATACTTCATACTTATGCAATGACTTATGAATTTTGTCACTAACTCATCTTTCCTCCTTTTCATCAAGGTCAAGGATGATTTTCTCCACCGACAAAACCTCTTCACAAATATAGTCTCTAATTCAATAAATATTTTAACCGAATCATTTAAAGATTTTGCATACCATTCAAAAGTCAAGTCGCTACTAATGAATGAAAAAAAGTAGTGCATCGTTTCTCCTCGTTACAAGTAGCCTTAAATTGGCTAGATGTTGCTTTGGATTACCAAGCAAAGTATTAAATTTCATGAGTAACCTTCGTATGACTTGATCATATTCAAAAGGGTGACCCTTACTCACCAGCTTTTCAGCCTGCTCTGAGGCTATGACTGACTTTATCTTTTCATTGATTATTATTTCTAGTTGAGCAATTATTACCGTTCTAGGTGTGCTAGCCATATTTTGAACTGTCGGCTGGAGAGGTAGTGGGTTAACTTTGTTCCTCACTTCATGCATAGTATATGAGGAGCTTGAGGTACCATTGTGGTATAGAAGTTATATTATTACTACCTATTGATTAGCAAACAAAATAGGTGCTACACTTGATGTTATTCTTCTATAACATCTCCATCATGATGTTCATTTGTATCATCATCATTCATTCATCTGGTACTAAGTGCAGGTAATCTCCTTGCCTTTGACCTCCATTTGACAATGCATTTCTTTTTGCTCTCTAGCTAGCGCCATGGCGTCAATCAGTACAGGCTCTTCTTCTTCTTCTTCTTCTTCTTCTTCTATTTCTTATTGATTTTCTGTTCCTTGCTCATTTTCAAAAAAGAACTTGATAGTTCTTCTCTTGTGCATTTGTAGAGACATATTGTATTACGAGTATAAAAGCATGTACAAGGCTGATCATTTCCTGGTTCAACCATATAGATAGCTTCGACACCCATGATTTCTTTCTCATTATGATCTTCTTCTTCTTCGTCTTCAGCTAAGATTGAAGATCCATCCTCTATTTGCTTATATGAAGACTCTTCTTCATAAGCGTCAAATTCAGGTTTAGATTCCCTGGATCCATGTTATAATGCGAGTAAAAGTTCATCTATATCTCACCATATACAACTTCCACTTCCATAGTGTCCTCTTCATTATTTTCTTCTTGCACATGAATTTTGATCGACGCTCGGATTCTCTAGTGTGGAACAAATACTTCTATTAAGGACGTGATCAACATCAACCTTCTCTTGTGGGTGAATCTAATCAATGGGATCCCTAGATTCTCAGTCACCCCATCATGCTCTTTCATCAATGATATCCTTTTGGGTACCCACTTCTGATGAGTTATTTTAGAGGAGGATTTATGAGTATATGTATCAGATATCACATCTCTTCCATTCTTCACGACTTCATTACGAGACCTTGGTCTCCATATTTGCTTATCCTTTTATCGGAACCTTTTGGCAACGGATTCTTGGACACGCGGTCCAAGTGTCACACTCTGGTGCTTACCATATGAAGCATATTGGACTCAATGGCTAGTTACCAGAAGAGATGAAAACTTTCTTAGTGGAGATTCGATTTTCATTACCACAAGCCTCAAATCTTCTTTCATTAGGCCTTTATCCGCTACTTTGAGAACTTTATGTATCCCGATGTGTTGTCTCGCTATCTCTGTGGTGGTGGAGCTTGACATGATTGGTTCTTCCAGAAAGACTACTTTACTTCACCAATAGAGCTATTCCTTTTTACCCACTTTAAGTCAAAGTTGGGTAGGGATACTCACCTCAGCAGATCACTTGTTCACTGGTTCTGGGAGATCACAGCCGCTCTTTCTTAATTTCTTCATGAGGAAGCTTCATAATCATGATAGAGGTTCAATCAAGGCAGAAATACTGCCAGGCATTAAAGACATTACATTTTGCCCCTTGAGATTCTTTTCGCCACGGACTTCGATTGACCTTTTGAAAACTGAAGTTCTCTCTAGAACTCCTTGACAACGGGCTGAACACATTACTAAGCAGGAGCGAACTTGAGGTCTTCCAAAGATGGCCTAGACTAATATACCAATGGGTACTTTTGATAGCAAAAACTCAATCTATCAAATTGAATTGTAGCCCAACATCTCTATGTTGATGACAACATTGAGATGTTCGACCACTATTTGGATGGTGAAAGGAGTGCTTTGTAGATCCATTCTCAAAATTGAAAGATGGGAATTAGTAATTAGCAATTATTATTTCACCCCATACTTTAAGATGTGAGATACAGAACAAAATAATGGTGTGTAATAAAGATATATTCTATGAATGACTCATTCTACATAAGGTATCATATTAAATTTATTGCACACTTAAATCACCATTTTTTGTTTTAAATTTTCAAAAAATTTAATTATTATTATAGCTTGTATATGACTAGCCAAAGATGGAAAGAGAATTTATCCCATAGTGTTGCAAGAACTCTAAAATTCACCACCACTCTCGACAAATATTGAATTAAAGAGAGTGTGATTTAAGTGTCTGTAATTTTCTATGAATAGTAGATAAGAGACTACCCAGAGATTTTGTCCTCATTTGGTGAGGACTTTAGATCTAGTTCTAGGTTTTCTATAAGTAAGCTTTTATAGTTAATTATCCTCTAAAGAGAGAACTTTTAAGACTACTGTTAGCTACTCAAATGCATATAATAACAACATGTGGAGTTTAAAATTTAGATTATGAAATTCATCATTTTAGCTTAAACCGATAGTTGGGGAATGATGACGCGTCCATCTAGATCCCATGGTTTCACATCTCAGTGGTCCCTAGTCTACTTAGTCGAGGAGGTATAACCCAACTAACCGGATTCTTATCAAGAACATAGTTACTGCCGTCAAGAAATCCTTGTAGACTGGAGTGGTTTTCTAAGGAGACATGCTTAAGCCTACCTGCTACAGGGTTGTTCGATCAAGTATACCCTATGATTCATACTCAAAGGGTGAGCCATTGAGGAGCATATGAAGGCCGCGATCGTAATATAATGGAGCGACCGCCAAACCACCGATCGAGGACTCGTCATAACCGCTTTATCTGTGGAAATCGCCAAGCCAATGAGGACACGCCACATCCTCACTAGCGAGATTGATCGAACATAAACACTTGAGTTGATATTGGCTCATTTGTAGAGTTTTCTTAATTTGTCACCCCATAAAAGCTAAGGTGGATAGATTGAGTTTTGATTTAAGCTTTTAATGATAGAATTATTTAAGTAGTTTTATTACTTAAAAAATTGATTAATTAGAACATGTTTAAGAGCTTTAGATCACTATGTTTACCGCTAATAGAGAATTATCTACTATCACCGACAAAATCGGCCGATATTTCACGATTTGAAACTCTTATTATAGTTTTAGGTTTTGTTACCCCACCTAAGACTAAACCGCAAATAACCGCAGCTGACATTTAACCATTCAACGTAGTGTCGGGGCCTATGCGGGTGTATTTGAGAATTCCCTAATTAATGTCTTTTGTTCACTTGTACAAAATATTTTGAATCCGGTGACATAAAAGTTGTTGTAAATTGATCTAGTATCTTACTAGATTTTTTATTAATATTTAATTGATTCCCATTTAGCGTGTAACCTTTTTATTAAAATTTTTTAAATCTCTATGTCTACATGCATGTGTTTATTTTATGTAATTTCACCTAATTAGTGATTTCATTGATTTTTAAAAATTATAATTTAGAATGAAGTTCCGTAATTTTTGATTGAAGGAAGCCCTATGATTTTTGTAGAATTAGATTTAATGCCACCTTCTGTCTGCTTGTAAAAAGAATTACAGATCCAGTGATGAACCTTGTTTTGAAGCTATAGATTTAAAATATAGTTTAATTTGTTATTTTAAAAGAAGATTTACCCTCAATAGCTTTATTTTCCCCTCTTTTTTAAACTTTCCTACATTCATTTTCCCTCTTTTCATTCATACCCCCACCTTCCTCTTTTGTTTTGAAAGTGGACCCTTCAAGATCCCTTCTATATAAATAAGGCCAAGAGAGTCTCACATTCCATTCTATTTATTTGAAGGGTTGGGTTGGAGCATTTGAAAGGAACGATTAGAAACTTTAGCTTTCAACTCGCTAGATAAATTTCATAAGTTTTCATCCCTCTTTTTGTTTTATTTTTGTTCATTGTATATTATTTTCCTCCGTTTTGTTTTAAGTTTTAATTTGAATTTGAATTTTATGTTTCATTATTTGACGTTCTTAAGCCGATTCTTTTACTTTCCATTTTTTTTCCAAGTCAATAGATTTTGATTTTGGCAAAGATTTCTAGGGAAGTTTACATCTAACAAATGTTGTCTTACTGGATGCCCTCGATTATAATGAATTCACACGCAACCAATTTATCACGCCGCACCCTCATGAGCACGAGCCTTCAAACCAAAAAGAACACAAATATGTATATATATCCATATTCACACATCCCACATGTTCTCACTCATTTTTTTCTGCATGTTGCAATGATCGACGAGGAAACGAGGTTAGGTATGCCGAAAACCAATAGAAGAACCCACTTCATGAAGGTGTTCCTTTCTAGTTATGGCGAAGAGAAGGGTTAGAAACGGGGCGAAAATGGGAGACGACGTCAGAAACCGAAAGAAGAACTTGCCTCATGATGGTGTTCTTCCCCGGTCGTGGTGATGTGGATTTGAAGAGGTAATGAAAGGAGTGCGACGTCGAAAACTGAAAAAAAAACCCGCCTCATGATGGTGTTCTTCCCCGATTGTGGCGAAGCAGATTTGAAGAGGTAATGCAAAGAGTGCGATACTAGAAACCGAAAAAAGGAACCCGTCTCATGATGATGTTCTTCCCCGATTGCGGTGAAGCGATTGCGGGAAAATTCAGATTGATTTTACGAGGAAAAGAGGAGAAATTTTCTGTTTTTGTGGAAATGAGGGGATGAGTGAAATAGAGAAGGAGGAAGAGGGGAGATTTGGAATTTTGGATTTGTAAAAATGAGGGAAAATGAAAAAACTGATTTTGGATTGGAGAAGGAAGATCATAGAGGAGTTTTTTGTAGTTTGGAGAAGGAAGAGACAGATAAGAGAAAAACGAAAAGGGAAGTAATTTTCGGATTGGAAAAAGAAGAAGAAGAAAGAAAAGGAAAGAAGAAAAAGGAATAAGGAGGAGAAGAGAAAAAAAAAAAAACCTACCCTTTTCGATTTTGGAGGAGGAGAGGGAAAAGGCTCTTGATTTTCGGATTAGGGGAGTGGAAGCCAAGTGAGGGATCAAGAGGGGAGGCCCTTCGGTTTGAAGAAGGAGACGAAAAAGGGAGCTTGCAGCGGCGGTGCAAGTGTCGACGAAGGCTTGCGTTTGAATCGACAAGCGGGAAGAGGGAGATGTGGCGTCGGCTTGCGTGAAGGGAGGAGGGAGGTCGCGCCTTCGGTTTCCCGTGCGCGCAGTAGAGGAGGCCGAACCGGACCGGGCCGTGCGTGAAGGAGAAAAGGGGTCGCGCGAGGGAGTCGGGCCAAACCGGATTAGGGAGTAGAAATAGGGATTTATGGCTTGATTTGAGTTTTAAGTTGATTTTTAAATCGAGTAATCGACTTTAAATTGAGTTTTACGCCTACATGATTATATATATATATATATATATATATATATATATATATATATATATATATATATATATATATATATATATATATATATATATATCAACGTAGCGTTATTTCGATGTTCAACATAACGCTGTCCGATTCGCATTTCGTTGTCGGTCAATTGAGTCTATTTCACCAAAATGCTGCCACCGCTGATCACCAACATTCAAGATACTTGCCCGAATTGAGTGTGAATAGTCGTATTTAATAGATTTCAATATTTCAAAACTAATGACGCAACCAATTTCACAAACGAGTCGCCGGTGCCTCTGACCTCGATATGTGTGTATACGCTGCCGACGATGATCGCTGATCGCTTGATCATCAAGTTGCAATATTTATATTCACCGCTTTTGATGTCAACGGATGGTCCGTCATCGATCACTAATTGGTTCATTTTATTACATCCAAGCACCCTCGATTTATGCGACTATCACTTTTAATCATTCGACATTTACCGGACTCGGAATCGAATAGCCTCATTTGATAGTTTTGACGCTGTTTAAGTGTGATCAATTTTGTAAACGAGGGTGCTCGGATATCATCGCAGCTCGACTATGATATACGGCCAACATATCGAGCTCGCTATTCCGCTTTAGATTATGCAATATTTATATTCCGATTCGACATTTTGAATGATGGAGAAGTACGCTCATCGATCAAGGGTTGACCATTTTCATGTCCAAGCATTTTGAGCCCCGATTCATGCACTATTATTTCCGAAGTCCATCGAATTCGATTTGTGGGCTTCACTTGACTTATGACACATATATGAAGGTCAACAGGATTTAATCCTACTTTAACAAACTTCAATTTTATAATATTCTTAATTTAGGATTAAAATATTTTTCAGTTATTAAATATTGATATATCATTCACTTCTCTAATATGACTGATAGGACACTATTTATTGATTAATTAATTGATTATATCATATACCAGTAACCACTGGTTAAGTTAACAGAGTCCTTTTCTGTTAATGTAATCATTAAGAGTTGGTCTCTTTCTCTTGGTGCTTAGTAAGAATAGCAATTTTACATTTTAGCAATTTGTTCATTACTGCTAGATTTCTTATTTTGGCTTGATGCAACATGCTATCGTCATTATTACTAATTATCATAATCAAATTGCAATTATCATCATCAACTTGAAGAAAATTATTTTAAACAAATTGGTAAATTTGAACAAATTAGTTCATTTGGATCAATTTGGGTCAAATGAATTATGTAGTCAATTTAGGCTCAACTAAGCTTAAGTTAATTATGATTACTTAATTGAGATGAATTTCAATGGTTGATTTAGCTCAATTTGATTGACTTAGTCAAAGTAGTCAAACTGGCCTTAAAGTCAACATGAATTAATTAAAATTAAGAAGACTAATTGATCTACTCAAGACCAAATTAGAGCTTAGTTATCTATAATCACCTAGAGAAATTTTGTAAGGCATAAAAAATTAATTTGAAGAATTTCATTCTACAAGGTCAAATACATCCATTATGACTAGATTGGGTTAGAAGACCAATCAGCCTTCACTAAAGATCTATATTGTTCCATTTGGACACTAGAACCCTCATTGTTAATGAAACAGTTAGTTATGAGCAATTTATCCAATAATATGATCCTAATTTAACTAACCTAATTGGTTTAAGTAAGACAAAAGAGTCTATCCTAGCATAATGATCAACTTTGGTCAAATCACTTATGATATATTTATCTAAATTCTATAGAAGAGATTGAACAAAGAGATTAGATCATATGATAAAAAATTACCGAAGTGCTCCATGGTCATGGAGTCCTTAGGCTAGCGACTATAGGTCAAACTTAGGCTCACAGGTTAAGCTCTAGGGATTTCATGGGCAATTACAAAGTATAAACTTGCTATCGAACCAACGAGGAAGAAATTAAGTGCATTGTGGCATATTGGCGGAAGCCACTTCGTCGGCTATGGCGGCTCAACCCGAGCGCACTCCTTACACAGACGCGCCTACTGCGGTGACGGACATCTCCCCTGCTACGAATGGGATAGCGGCCACAGCTAGATGAACTGAATCCATCCTAACTCCAGGCTCAATCGACAACATTGCTGCAATCACAGGTCAGTCTCACGTTCATTCATCCACAGGGGCGAGTGGCCCTTGCGGCTTTGGGGCCTTCATCCCTCAGATTTTACGGGCGGGTAGCCCTTCCTTTTTGATTTTCGATTTGCGTTTGCATATTGCTTTTGCTGTTGTGAATGGATTCCAACAGGATGCCAACATTGTCGGCCTTCCAGTCCACCTGGAAGGGGCTGAAACTGACCCTCAAGGCACTGATTTCCTTGATACAAGGAGATGCACACAAGCTGTTTGTCAGAATGCCACAAAGAGGGCTGAAGTGGAAAATGGAAACCAATCAATTAGAGGCGAATCCAACAGATAGGGGATGTTCAGAATGTCTAACTCCCATTCTCATTCTCAGGAGACTGCCACAAGGCCATCTAACATAGGTAAATCAGCCACTCTTCAAACAATGGTTGGAGAAGACCGGTGGTTGTCCAGCTTGCCAAAATTCAGTTTGATGAAATCAAGGATAGTGATGGAGTGGGTGTTGCTCTTGATGATGATTCTATGCAAAATAATATTCAAAGGCTCGAAGTAGCCCTAGTGGGAAAAGTCATTGGAAAAAGACTTCCTTTCTATTTCCTCAACAACGACCTTAAACGCAAATGGAGTCAGTGGGGGGAATATGAATTGGTGCTTGTTTCCCCTGACTGCTTCCTATGTATCTTTCAATCAGTTGAAGCTCGTAATGCTGTTCTCAGTAATGGACCCTGGTTTATTACCGTAAATGTCATTGCAATTGATAGGTGGAATCCTGAATTCTCTCCCGATTCCCTAACAGGTTTAACTACACCATTATGGATAAGACTCCCCGGGCTACCTCTCATATACCGTAAATTGTGATTATTATATTGATTTGTTTTAAGAGAACATATCAAAGTTTTATTTTCATAATTGACCGATAAAATATTTAATTATAACTTATTTTTGACTTAAGCATCATGTAATTATTATTTTATTAAATCGATTATATATATTTTTAATAATTTTAAGTTCACGCAAATTATTTTATCTTGATATATTTTGAATTTGCTCCACTTAAATTATTTTCAATGATAATTGATATTTGATAGATCATAAAAAATTCATTTGCTTGAGCATGAATCTTGATGTAATGCAAGTGTATATCTCCTGAAATTAAATCTTGTTCATTTAAACTTTACTCTTGGCAAACATATCGTCAAGCTAGTCATCTCGATGAAACCGAATTTGACTATCCCAAAAGTAGCACACGATCCGAGTTCAGATAAGCTTAGATCAAATACTCAAAATATAATTGAAAACTTTTGGATCTTATTTGTATTACCATCCAATTTGATATATAATAATCAAGTTGCCTTGATAAGACAAATCAAATAGGCTTAAGATGCCTAGATTTTTAATTTATTATGACACTAAAAGACTTAAATACATCTCATGATGGGTGGAATCATCCTAGATCATTCGATGGAGTGGTTTATATTTTTCTCATATTTATATAGAATGTCACTTCCAAAATTTATAAATAAGTCATCATTTCTTCACATGAGGGGATTTACAAGAGATCAAAAAAAACTTTGAAGTTTGAAGAATCATGAAGTGCTACTGTCGACCAACCACCATTATCGTTGAATCATCACCTAACAACTATTGCGAGACCACTGCTTGGTCATCACTAGAGCACCACTCGATAACTATCGCTAGATTGTTGTCCAACCATTGTTGCCAGTTCGTCGTTTGGACATCTTCATCAGTTCATTGCACAATTGCCATCATATGTCCACCACCCAATTGTTGTTGCTGGACTGCTATAATTCCGCTTTTGTTGGACCAACACTGATCAATCATGGTCACTAGACAACCGCTCAACCTCTATTGTAGGACCATCGAGTGATCATCGTTGGATTGCCATCTCTGAATTGTCTCCCAATTGATATCATCAAACTATAATCATCCTCATTGGAACTCAACTATCTGACCCACCTCAGATTGAGCACCCTTGACTGACTCTACGATATTTTTTACTAAAGACCCACTCTTATAATCTCATCTTATCTGATTTTTGCAATGATAGAATATTTATAACAAAGAAACATCTAGTGAAAATATTTAAGTTAAGCTAGGCTCCTTGATTTTTCTATTATCGGGTTTTCCATGTAAAAGCTTTAGTGCACTTCATGCTCTTGTTCATTTATTTTTGTCTCGATCTTCATACAAAACTAAGATATAAAAAACTCTCTCACTCTATTGACATAATTTTTTTAGAACATAACAATATTTAAATTAATTTGAAGCCATGACATCTTTAATTCATTTTAAAATTATATTTTGAATATTAAAGATAGGTAGGAATTTTTATTTAGCATGTTACTACAGACAGTGACCAAAAAAAGCTCGTTGTTTAACGCTTGTGTTCAAATTTCGCTCAGTTACCTAAGCGAAATGAACACCTAACAAATATTTTAAACTCGAAATGAATATGAACAATCATTTGTTTGATCGTGTTATTTAGTAAATAAATAAATAAATATATAAATTTTATTTAAAATATAATTTAGATTATTAAATATTTTAAAATTTATATTTTTTAAATAATTAAATTAATTAATGCAAATTTAAATCAAATAAGGTAAAATATATTATAATGAATTTTAATAATTTTTGATTATGATAATATCATAGCCATCATATTTTTGGGCTATGGCTAAGATTTAAACACTTCTAAACACTACTCATATAAAACCCTTTCCTCACGATGCACGACCCTAACACGCCGTCTCAGACTCTTGATCAATTTAGCTTCATTTGCCTTAATCCTGTAAATCCATTACTTTCTACTCTTATGGAGTTCGGACTGAGAGTCTCATGAGTTGCAACGCTGCTATCTATAGCAAGAGCCGAACCTCCAAACACGATTTATGTTTTCTAAGGTTTGGTATCGTCCATTATTTTCTTTTATCAGGCTTCTACTTGGGACTCTACTTGTATGTAGTATGACTCTTCTCCTCACAATCTATATATATATTTAATATGTAGTTTTCTTGTTGATATGTGAAGTAATAAATATGTGGTGAATTTGGTGATTACTTCTGTTTCCTGATAAAAGCATAAATGGTCTTAAAGCTTCTAGGGTTCGTGACTCTAATTTTTTATTTGTAGTTGGGAGTGTGCATCCAAATGTTGATTTATTTATTGTGTCTCGGCTTTTCGAAATCTCTGATTTAGGGTTTTGATTTCTGAATCATCAAGACATCAAAGAAGCTTTTTGAAATTTCAATTATACGAGTTATGGGTTTTGCTGTTTGATTTTTAAATTTAAAATGTGAGAAACATAGTTTGATGCCTTTTGAAATTTCAGTTATGAGAAACATAGCTTGATTCTTGTAGGCTTTTTGAAAATTCCTTACTTCCACGGCTTGAGGGTTTTACTATTTGATTTGTAGATTCAACACCTTGGTAAACATAGCTTGATGCCTGTACTATATATTTCTATATCTGGTATTGAAATGCTTGATACGCTTATTCCTTGTAGGATACTTGAAGGCTCTATTTTATGTAAATGCTTATGAATCTTTCTAAAAGGTTTTTTTAGATTTCTTTACTTCTAGAGCTTGAGGAATTTGGTGTTTAATATGTAGGTGAAGATGTTAAAAAAGGGTTTGATGTCTTTAGTATCTTTCTCCACCTTATGCTATCCAAAAACTTGATGCTTTATTTTCATCAGGCTTTTTGAAATTGTTGTGAAAGCAAGTTCTGATTTAGGGCAATATACAGTGTTGTAAATTCTTAATTTGTGTTCAAATTTTTTTTTTATTCAATGACATGATTCCCTTGAATTATCTAACTATGTTATGATCGTATCATGGTGACTTAGTGAGTGATTGATTGGGTTATACTGCAAATCTATTATGGAATGCTTGTTGGTATTTATTTGTGATATGGCTCTCAAAATACCACCAATCAAAGCACAAATCTTGATGTCGAAAGCGATATGATTTTGAGTCAAAACCGATCGAGATCAAGCACTTAAAATATCATTGAATCTTTGGGACATCAATTAAATCCCAAAACAGCTCTCAAATGTGGAGTGTTTATAGTCAGAGTGTCTCGACGAAATGGATCTAATGAGCCTAAGATCTCATAATTCGACTTCATTTGGGCATCCAAATGCTCAAAATACATCAAATGATCAAGGAATCATCCCGAGTGAGGGGAGCAGAGCCTTACGAATTTATATACAAGAACACCCCTCTTCCCATCTATAAATATGCCTTCACTCCTCACATGAGGGAGGCCAAGAAAAGTGAAGTGAGGTGAAGAAGAAGAGGAGCTGAGGGCCAAGGGAAGAAGAAGAGGAGCTGAGGCCAAGTGGAGAAGAAGAGGAGCGGAAGCAAAGAAGAAGAGGAGGAGCCACCGCCGACGGAACACCAGCCACCGCCAGCCGATCCTTGCCCAAGCAGCAAGGAAGAAGAGGAAGAGTCCAAGCAAGGAAGAAGAGGAAGAGTCAAGCAAGGAAGAAGAGGAGAAATCCAAGAAGAAGAGGAAGAACCAAGCAAGGAAGAAGAGGAAGAGTCCAAGCAGGAAGAAGAGGAGAAACCAAGAAAGGAAGAAAAGGAAGAGTCCGAAAAGAAGAAGAGGAAAAGCCTGAGGAGGAAGAGAGAGCTCAAGCTTGAAGATCCTCCAAGCAAGATCACACCAAGCAAGATCAGACCCCGCCGGCCATCAACCACCGCCACCGCCACACCGCCACTAATTGTACCATGTATTCCCACCGGTTACCCCAAGATCTCCACCATCAAGAATACATTACAACCCGATATCATACATAGTTATTCCTCTCTCATATGCAATTTGTAATCCCACCATCGAAGACTTTGTACTCAAAAGATACATAGTGGAAGCTTTTATCGGGCTAGCCTGGTTTTTCCCCTCTTTCGAGGTTTTCCACGTTAAAATTCTGAGTGTCTCTGCTCGCTTCTTAATTATCCGTGTGTGCTGGACTTCACAACAAGGCTAAGGCGTAAACTTTCACTCTACCGCGACTGGTTTTCTGGCATGCAACAATTTGAATAAAGTAGTATGATTTGTTAGTAGTTTGGAGAGTCTTTTTTGGGTAGTTTCATCATCGCATATCAGTTGAATTTTCTATTTAGTGCTTAGTTTGACAGTTCTTGATGGAAAGAAAATTTGAAACTGAGTTTTACTTAGCTTTTTGTATTGAAATATCCAATGCATTAATGATATTGTAAAGGTTGTGATGAACACCTCTTGTAGTATTATTTTATCATAAATGTCATAAATGACTTGTTTATGCATTTCATCTATAAGAAATGTAATATTTATGGACTGTTGAAACTATATTATTTGAGTTGATTTTAATTCATATTTTTATCCTTTTATTTAGTTTGTTATCATGTCAACCTTGGATCTTTCTCAAAGTGCATCATCTGCTAATGATATAGTTGTAGAAGTTGAAAATAGTTGTGAAAATCTAAATGTTTCAATAGAACCAACTGGATTATAGGCATAGTTTGTTTTGAGTGCAAACACAGAACTCCCATAGAAGAAGGGTAGGAAAAAACATCTATAGTTTGAGAATATTTCATTGAAACTATATCAATATTCAAAGGAGTTTTCATACCTTCTTTACAATGTATTTATTGTAATACAAAATTCCATAAATCTAAAACAAGCATTACTTCACAACTATTGAGGCATGTCAAATAATGTGAGAAAATTAAAATAAGGAATAAACAAGTTATTAATTTTTCTAATAAAAGACATAAATTATTAAATTTCTTGCTTTTTGATGCCAATACAGAGATTGACTTACCTATGTTTTATGATCCAAAAAATTATGATTAGCTTCAAATCAGAGAAATTATTGTAAAAATGATCATTGTGCATGAGTACCCCTTTATGATTGTTGAGCATATGTGGTTCAACATTTTATTGAAGGTCTTGAATCCAAATTATGAGAGGGTCTTTTGAAACACTATAAAGAGTGACTGGATGAAAGTTTATGAAACTGAGAAAGATAAGTTGAGAACATATCTTAAAGGCATAAATAGAGTCTCGCTAACTTCTAATTGTTGGACTTCCAAGCAAACTATTGAATACATGTGTTTAACAATTCATTACATCAATGAATTATGAAAGTTACATAAGCGAATCATTAGTTTTATTGAGCTTGATCCACCACATACTGGTATTTTTCTTTGTGATGTTGTATGTGATTGCTTATTAAATTGAAACCTTCAGGATAAAGTGTCTACACATTGGACAATACTAACAATAATGACGTTGTTGCTAATTCTCTTAAAGTTAATTTGCAGTATAGTTGCAAGCTACATTTTTGGGGCATTTTTTTCATATTAAATGTTATGCTCACATCTTGAATATTATGGGTTAAGATGAATTGAAGGAGGTTCATGATATGATTCATAAAATTAGGGAGTTAGTAAAGTATCTCAAAAAGTCTCAAGCAAGATTACATAAATTTGTAGAAGTGGTCAAGCAATTAGGAATTTTCACTTCAAAAGGCCTATCTATTACTGCTCCGACATGTTGGAACTCCACTTACTTGATCCTTGAATTTGCTTTTCTTTATCCTAATGTTTTTATGCATTATACTGCTCGAGATAAAAATTATAGGTGGTTGCCTCTAGATTTTGAATGGATTAAGTATAAGCAAATAAGAAAATTTCTTGTTATTTTTCATAATGTTACTAAAATGATTTCTGGTTCTTTTAATCCCACCATAAATATTTTTCTTCCAACAGTCATACATGTGAAAAAGTTGATATTGGAGTATTGAAACTCATCTGATGCATACATAAAGTAAATGACAAATGTCTGTAACCTAAAATTGATAAGTACTTGGGTGAATGCAATTTACTTATGTCTGTTGCAGCTATGCTAGATCCTCATTTGAAGATGAAGTTTATCAACTTCACTTTTCCTAAAATATACTTTTCTGCTAAATTAGAATCTAAGATTAAGATTGTTGAGGATGTTATATGGGAAATATATAATCAATATGCTGATATTCTACTAGTTTAAGTGCTTCATGCTCTTCACGCATACACCAAATGATGCATCTAAATAGTTTTGATTGCATGCTTGGGTTTGTGATTTTTGTAGCTTTGGTTTTGTTCAACCTCAAAATTTGACTTGCAAATCTATTTAGAAGAAGGGTTGTACATGTCATGAATGGTCAATTTGAAGTGCTTGATTGGAAGATGAATACTCAAGTATCCATGCCTATCCAAGATGACTAAGGACATCTTGACAATTCCTATAACAACAGTTGCATCTGAATCAACATTTAGTGCCGGTGGTAGAGTTTTTGATGATTATAAGAGCTCTTTATCCTCAAAGATGGTTAATGCACTTGTTTGTACATCTAGTTGGATTAGAGGTTATCAAAACAATATTAAGAACCCACTAGTAAGACATAATTTCAAGTTATTATATTCTGTGAACTCTGAAATTGAAAGTTTAATGTTCATATTAGTCACCTACTCACCTTATATGTTTTGTTAATTAATCATTTATTTATTTCAGCAAGAGGTGATGGAAGAAGAAAACTTACATATGCCTTTTTCAAGTTTTGAAAGCTCAAAATAAAGGATTAGTTGGTGACATATTTTGATCACATCTTCATAGTCATATGAACAATTGAACATTAGATGATTTTAGTTTAATCTTCTAATTTCTAATTTATCAAAACTCTTTAAATCTTGTGATTTAATACTGCATTTATATTATTATATGCTGTTGAATTTTATTGTTTAATAATATTATACTTCTAACATCGCACCTGAATCAGGTTGTCTTTTACTTCCTAAGTCGATCAAATCGTGGTTTCTATCTTTCTGAAGTAAGTGTCTTGCAAATAAATATGTGGGATTAATCAGATTTTGTATAAATAACTGCTTGTTATACTTATCTATTCAACAATTTTAAGGTTACAGATATTACACTTAGTGTTATGTTAAATGTTGTGAATTGATGGGCTATGATGGTAATAACATTTTCTACAAGAGATGAAACTTAGCTTTATTTTTTGGCTGCTTATATAACAGATGAAACACTTGATTTAACTTTCTAATTAAGTCCTTTTTGCTTTTGCTCTTCAGATCTAATTGCCTACGCTACTTTTGCATTATATCTCTATCAATTTGGGGTATTGTTGTGAATACGACCTCCCCATTTGTTCCATAAGTCAAGTCAAGCACAAGTATAATTCGACTTCTTGAGCGTGCACAAATCGAGATCAAAATGCACCGACGTCACAAAATGATCAAAATAACCTCATCGATGAACTAACTTCACTCACGAAATGTCAAAATTGATCGTAATATAAATATTAAAAATCTAATTATCAATCGATTATGCTATTAATGACGCCAGATATCAGTCGAGAAATCTCATAAACGCCTTTCGCCATGAAATTGATGGTTGTTAACTCAAAACATCAAAACTACGAACGCTACGATTAATTTATGAGTCTGCTCAAATGTAGAATAATCGAGAAGAGTAATCCTAAATGCACGACGCCACCAAATTAACTCAATTGACTCGATGAAATGCCATCGATTCGTAACGCAAAATTGGTCGATATAAATATCGTGATAACGATAATCAACCGATCGACTCGATCATCAACGAATGCATAACAATTGAGGCACACCAAACGAATTATACAAAATTGATCACACCATCGTAACGCCAAAATCAAATTTATTCACACTCAATGTATCTACGGAAATTGAGCGAAGCGACACGACATTTTCGAAACAAAGCAATTGACGGACGACCAAACGACATCCGACATAAACGGACCGCACTAATAAGTCAACAAGGAATTATCTTCAATTTATATATATCACCACGCAGATGTCAAATAAGTCATATTAAAACCGTTAATAAATTTAAAATTTATTAAAAAAGTCTTAAATTATCTCCCGCTCAACTGTTCTATATTTTCAGTTTATCTCATTCAAAAAAAAAAACTACCCCACTCTCTTCATTCCTTCCTCATTTTTCCTTCCCATGTTTCTCTCTCTCCTGGATTCTCTCTCTCGTCAGAAATGAAAAAAATATAGGTAATTGGTTCTTTTCTCTTCCACTCTGCCTTCCCGCCGGCAATCCCTCCGGCCCGCAAGAGATTCTGCCGTCGTTAAAATTGCGATAATCCTGCTGGAACTTGCTCACAGCCTGCCGTGGGCGTCTCCCAGCCAGTAAAGTCGTCCGACCTACGTTCCAAACCTTCCTTCCCACGAAAGCCCATCCGGTCGCGTTCCAAACCTGCCGCAGCCGCAACTGCTCGGCTGTCCACGCACGTTGCTTGCCTGCATCTGTTAGACGGATGATGCGTCCTGCCTGGAGCAGCCGCGCCATCCCGCCAGTCCGCCAGTCAAACTACTGCCCACAAAGCGCAGGCATGTCATATTCTGACGCAAGCGCAATTGCCGAATTATATTTCGTTCGACCAACCACCCAGCTTGCTTGAACCAGAACCTTTCAAATTTTTAAAACCAAATAACATCATCATGGTATAATTTTCTTTCTTCGATCGATTCTCACTTAAATCCACTTTCACCAAATCTAAAGAACATCATCAAAAGCATTGATTTTTACACTCAAATCTTCCAATTTTGTTTACAAAAAAAACATCGCCAAGAAATTCTTCTTTCTTCCATGCTCATTCTCGCATTTCTTCAACTCCTAGAATCAAAACATCAGAGGATTCTTCTTTCGATTCGACTCTTTTATATTCTCAATTGCATACCCAACCTTGTCCTTGTCGATATGCGTCGTAAAATGCGCCGTCTGGTGATCTTTGAATAAATATATATACTGCTTGTGTTTATTTCCCAAGACTCCGCTTCCGAGGCACGAAAAAAAGTCGGACGCCGGAAGACACCATCCAAGACGCTGAGGTAAACTCATTGATGCGCTCCCTCCAAAATGCACAAATTTCCTAATTTCTCCTGAAGAAAGTGGGATGAATTTATATCAGATCAGATATCTTCTTTCGGTCCTTTTGCCGGACGCACCAGATAAAAAAACTCCAAGAGACCGCCGCTCGAGGCGCAGTGCCCAAAATACTGATCCTACACGCATGACCCACTGCCAGGTGTTTTTTTTGACTTAGAAAAAAGAGAGTGAAATGAACTAACTGAACGCTAAGTCAAACCATTTCTAAAAGCCAAACCAGGCTTTAAAGAAAATTTTGGAAAAGAATACATTCATTTAAAATCTAAGTCAAATTTGAGGAGGCTAATATTAAACTCACAAATTTTAGACTTATATTAAACTCATAAACTCTAATTTGATTAAATCAAGAATTGAAATAGTCTTTTTTTAAATTCCTCAAAATTAAAGTTCCGTGAATGCAAGCAGAAATCGATAAAGTGAATCGAATTGAATACTTTATTGTTTGTTGTGTAAAAGAAATACTAAACTATTTTTGTTATTGGATGAATGTAAAGTAATATTATCAATACTTTATTATATTAATTATAATTTATTCACTAATTAACGATTCAATTAAAAAAATAAATATATATTAAAATATAAATAAATTATAAATAAAATTTTTTTCTTAAAAATAAATAAAATCAAATACAAATATAATGTATTTCTATTTAATTATTAGTAATTAATTTATAAATTTTCTAAGATATTAATTATTAGTGTTATAAATAAATAAAATTTGAATATTATCATTTTATATTAACATAATGACCAAATTTAATATATATATATATAGATATATATATATATATATATATATATATATATATATATATATTTATAATTTTATTACTATATTAAACATTAATTAATTAATAGGAATTTTTATTAAAATAAATTAATCATCAAGTTATGATTTAATATTTATTTATTAAATAATTTTTCTTTAATAAATAGCTTACTCATTAATTATTTTTTCTAAATAAACTAAAATTTAATAATTATTTTAAATTTTTTTGATTTATCATGAATTATTTACCATTAATTTGAATAAACATAATTATATTTATTAAATTATAATTAAGCTATAAAAAATCAAATCAAAAAAATTCTCTTTTCCCAAAAAAAAAAAATTTGAAAGAAAAAAAACATTAAATTTGGTGTCTAATCAAATATTTTCGCTATATTTTAACTCAAAAAAAAATTGGGATTTAGTTAAAAAATTAATGAATTTATTTTACTTATCCAAACAACAAAAGAGAAAACATGTAATTAATATTCCATTTTGGGAGGGAGACTAATTCCAAACTCATAATAAACTTACAATAAACTTAAAGTCTAGGGATGAATCCAAATTAGGTTTACTAACTTTTATATGAATATCGAGGTGATTATTATGCTAATACATAAGTATTAAAGTAATAAACACTAAATGGATAACTTATCAAAAGTGATGTAAATTGAACATAATCAAGAAATCAAAACTCAACAAGTAAAATAAAGTAATATTTTAAACTACAATCTAAATCGAAATGTCTTCTTCGTCACTATATCTGCAACTATTTGTACAAGCAGATAGAAGGTGATACTAAATCCAATTCTACAAAAATCATAGGGCTTCCTTTAATAAAAAATTAAGGAATTTCATGCTAATTATGATTTTCAAAATCAAAAATCATTAGATGAAATTAACTATGTGCTGCAATAACATAGAGATTACAAATTTTAATTCAAAAGATCAAGAAGCTAAAGTTGGAATTAAATGAAAATTTGGTCAATCTCATAATTCAAACATAAAAATACTATAAACCCACATGGGCTAATACTATCAATGCTTAAATTCAAGTTATGAGAATGCCGGGGTTGTTTTCCGCTTAGTTATGACGGGTTAACAAAACTTAAAAATATAATAAGAGTTTCAAATCAATGAAATATCAAAACTAATTCTATCAGTGACAAGATCTAATCCTCACAAGCTAAAACAAATAGACAAGATCTAAAACTCTTAAACATATTTAAATTAATCAATTTTTCAAATCAAATTAAGTAGCAATTTGAAATCAATCTCATAACTCAGAAATAAAAATTATCTGAATTCTTAAATACACTCGCATGGGCCCCGACGCTATATTGAATGCTTAAATTCAAGTGTCAAGATGCAGTGTTGGTTAGTCTTAAGACTCCGAAGTTAACAAAACAAAAAATTATAATAAGAGTTTCAAATCGTCTCAGAAATTGATATCGTGAGAGATCTAATCTTAGCAAACAGAGTAAGATCTAAAACTCTTAAAATGTTTAAATTAATCAATTTTTCAAATCAAATTAAGTAGAATCAAAATCAATCTAAATTCTTAAATACACTGCATGAGCCCCACACTATGAATGCTTAAATTCAAGTGTAGGATATCTGGGTTGTTTCAGTCTTAGATGGTCCGTTAACAAAACCTAAAACCTATAATAAGAGTTTCAAATTAGTGAAATATCTAAATCGATCTGTGATAGTAGATTTAATCATAGCTAAACAGAGTTGCTGTGATCTAAAACTCTTAAACATATTCAAATTAATCAATTTTCAAATCAAATGTATAATCAAATCAATCTCATAACTAAATAAAGATTGTTCTAACTTCTTAAATACATCGCGTTTTACATTATCAATGCTTAAATTCAAGTGTCTGTGATGAGTTGCTTCCTTAGTCTTATTAACATAACCTAAAAACCTATCATAAGTGTTTTAAATCAGTGAAATATCTGAAAAAACTAATTTTGTTAGGTGATAGTAGATCTAATCCTCTGTTAGCAGCTAAACATAGTTGATAGGATCTAAAGATCTTAAACATATTCAAATTAATCCATTTTTCAAATCAAATTAAGTAGTAATATAAAAACTACTTAAATGAAACTCTATCATTAAAAACTTAAATCAAACTCAATCTATCCACTTTCTGCAACAGTTTGTCTGAGGTAACAAATTAAGAAAACTCTAGCTCACAAAGAGCCAATATCAAATCAAATGTGTATGTTCACTCTCAATCAATCTCACACCAAGTGACGGGCGTGTCCTCCTGACGTGCTGGCATGCTCCATGATGAAGTTATGTGAGTCCTCTAATCTGATTTGGCGGTGAGACTCCATTATATTACGATCACGCATGTAGCCGTATGTTCCCAATGGCTCTGAGTTGTGAATCATAGGATATACTTGATAACAAACAATCATCGCCTAAAGTATACTTAAGACGCCTCCTTGACAAACACCACCCCGTGTCTATAAGGATTTCTTGGATGACGTAACCCATGTGTTCGATGAGGATCCTTTGTGAGGTCGACTACCTCCTCCGACCAAGCATCAGGGACCATGATCGCCGATGATAGAACCATGGGATTTAGATCGCATGTCATCATTCCCCAACCATCCTTTTAAATGATGAATTTCATAATTTAAATTCTAAAACTTTATATCGCTACTATACGCTACGCTTTCAGATCTAATGACTAAATAATTGAAAGTTCTTTCACTTATTAGAGGAATTAACTATGGCTTACATAGGAAACCTAGATCTAAAGTCCTCACCAAATGAGGATGAAATCTGGTAGTTTCTTATCTACTATTCCATCTACCTTCAAAATCACAATGACACTTCAAATCATACTCTTCAATTCAATATCAAAAAATTGTTGAGAGGTCGGTGGTAATTGAGCACATAGGCAATAAATGATTACTCTTTTAACTTTTAATCTTGAGATCATGAGCTTTTCATATTTTTTGTTCTTTTAGTTGGCTATCTAACTCGATTCTGCCTACTACGGTGCTGCTTCTGCATTATATCTATACTGCTGGGTTATATTATTATACTTATATATTATTTTTGGTTTAATCTTCTAATTTGTTATTATTTATATCTTGATAAATGTTGTGGTTTAATACTACAGTTATATTATTATATATGTTGAATTTTATGGTTTAATATTGTTATTATAATATATATTCAATAGTTTTTAAGGTTACATTGCACTTAGTGTTATGCTAAATATTGTGAATTGATGGGCTATGATGGTAATAACATTTTTTTACAAGAGATGCAACTTACTTTTATTATTTGACTGCTTATATAATAGATAATATACTTGGTTTAACTTTATGATTAAGAACTTTTCTTGCTTTTTGTCTAATTTGGTTCTGTCTCCGCTTATATTTTTTATAATTCAGTTTGGTTGCTACTTGTGCATTCTATCTCTATTATGTTTCTTGCTTTTTGTTCTTCTGGTTCGCAACCTGATTCGGTTTTGTGACTTCTGCCTACTACTTCTGCATTATTTCTGTATTGCATAACCAATATGTACTTTTGTTTTTTGTTGGCTCACTTAGTGTTGGTTTAATTTTTTTTTATTACTTGGTTTAATGGTTTTTAGTAATTTTACACCCACCCATTTTTTTTAAATGTTTTGCAATATATCTTGTTATTATTTTTTAATTTTCTTTTTGGTCATTTTAAATCCTATAAAATCTGTTATTATTTATTTTATTTTGCTGATTTATATTTTGTAAGTATTTAATATAAGGAGCCAACAAGCTATGATGACATCAATGATTGTTTGATTTAATCTGTTGAGGTAGCTCAGCCCATTGATTATTTTTAATATATCATTTTTTTTTATCAGGTTTACTAATATATTATATAGATTGCAGGATGACGTGTCATTATGGATTAAAGATTTTGAAGATTGAAGACAAAAATCCTAATTATAAGCTTCAAACATATGAAATGTTTATTTTTAATTGTGTATATATATGGAATTTAATGTAATTATCAATTTATTTATAAATGATATCTTGTAATATTTGTAGAAGCATGAGTGTAAAGAGTAAATTTTTGTAAATTACTGCATTTAATATATATATATTTTTTATTTTGTAAATGTTTGAATTATTCAGAATTCAAATTTTATTATTTGATTTGTAATTATGTGGAAATTATTATTTGATTGATAAAGTTGATTAAAGCATTAAAATTGATTTAAATTTATTATTATTATTATTATTATTATTATTATTATTATTATTATTATTAGCAATTATGAATCTGTGATTTTATTTTTATTAATTTAGACTTTAGAGCTTATGAAAATGTAATTTTCTATTCATACTTTTTTTAAAATATTTAATTTAAAATTATTAAAATATATTATTTTAAAATATATAAACTAGCTATTTCGAGACGAACATAAGCTCTTAAAGAACACAAATATATTTTTGAGTTGAATTAACAAGTTAACGATATTTCAACACGAGCAATATAAACCAGTCAAATATTAAATCTCAGCTCCTCTTTGTTTTACACCTTAACTATAAAAGTTACTAGGAATCATAAAATTATTTATATCAAGTATATCAAATTCAATTATATATATATATATTGATTACACCAAATAATTTGTAATAACAAATTCTTTCGAACATGTTAAAGGCAAAGAATCCAGACGACATAGACTGGAAGAATGGAACAAGAAAAATAATGTAGAAGAAGGAAAACAATAAATCAAGAAGGTTTTGATTCTTTTCATTGTTGAATGAGAAGATATATTTCGGATTTAGTGCATGATGATGTCATTTGGGTGAAATTGAGCTTGATTCACCGAAGTTGACTCATTGTGAACCCTACGCTTCGATCCGTAGGATCTCGGTCTTTAACGCTCGTGATGCTAACCTGATTGAGTTCTTTTAGATTGAATCGGCCGTTGGATTGCCTTGTCCGATCCGCCTTGATCTTGATCAGCTTCTTGATTTCCGATTTAATGGTTTGGTGTCGCCGCATTGATCTCGCTCTGACCAACCGTAGCTTTGTTCCAGCTTCTTGGCCGTTGGATGAATCCTTTGAATTAACCTAATCAGATCCTTTCCTTTGTTTCTGCCATGAGCCACCGACTTGCTCCAGAGAAAGGGGGAAGAGAGGAAACCAGAGTTCGCGATTTCACGGAGGAGGGACCTTCCAAAGGAGGATCAACCGTGGAACTTTCAGAAGAGAGGACTGGGAATGAGGAGGAGATTTGAGATAATTCTTCAACATCCTTGTTTGATTTCTTCCTCTATTTATAGATTTGATTTGCTCTTCTAGAATGTTCTTTCCTGTCTCAGAATTCACTATCTTTGGCATTGTTTCGCCTTTTATCCGCTGCTCTCCGGACTGGATGGTTATTCCGTTGAGCCATTCCTATTTCTCTTATTTTCTTGATTTTCTTGTGTTAGCTCTAATAAGTTTGATCTATTCTCTTGTATATTGTTTATCAAGCTTTTGTTGACTTATCTTTGAATAGTTTTCTTGAGGGGACTTTCTTTAATGCTTACCGTGTGGTTTCACCAAAGGCTACCATTTCTGTAATTAATCTTCCTTCTTTTGGGTTTCTTTTCTTCTCTGTGTAACGGCATGCCTCGCTCGGTTTTTCTTCTCTGTTGTTTGGGGATATGTGTTCATATCATTACTCTCCGCACACGACCTTGTCCTCAAGGTCAACTTCTGGATGCTTTCAGATTTCTTTATTTGGCATATAAGGAACATTTGTGGCTAAAATTTCCTTTCCATTGTTTTAAGGTTTCGTAATGTGTGATCTCTAGATATCGTCGGATCCAAACTATAAGCTTGCTGAATTCCTACCTGGAGCATCACTTGATGGATTTCTCGACTTCTCTGATCTAAAACTTTGACAAGTTTGATTACTATCCCCATCTTCGAATTGAGCCGATAATTTCATTGTAGTGTAAAAGCTTGTCTCAGATTGTAGTAGTTTGATCAAGCTTTCTATGTTATCGCCATTTATTTCATGTTGTTTTCGAAGCTGCGTGATTTATATGTCGCCCAACCAATCAAAATGAATGCTCCTTTGTATTTGATTATGTGTGACATCGCTCGCTTGTCCATCTTATTTGAGGTCGTATGATTTGTGCCGACTTATTACTATGGACTAACTTATTCTATATAATTGGGTTATATTTGACATAAAATCTAAGCTAGGTTGAGGTTAGAACTATTTATCATGTGTATACATATACAATCTCTATGTCGCTTTCCTTAGCCCTGATTGAATGGTTGATACATGAAGCTTGTTCCATCGCTTTCTTGCACCCATTGGTTTGTCGATTATCATGTGGTAGATGTTGTGGTCATCATTGACAGCCACTAATGCCAATAACTTGACTTACATATATCTTTATGGTACTTCTCATCAAAGCATAAGCCTCTTCTTTTTCCTGCCTTCATTTGAGTTTGTTAAATTTTGAATTGAAAGTTTGTGGGACGCAGAGTTAGTTGGAGCACTCGATATGTCGCTTATTTAGTGAAGTGTGATGATTTCTATTTCATGCATTGTCGTTTCATCATACACTGCCTTCCATTGGCTAATTGAAATGCTAAGGAAGAAGGTCAGTAGGCTCTTATTTCTCTTCTAATTTCTCGGTTTAAGCCCCGATTCAAAGCCTTTGTAGCAATTCCCTGTGGGATGTCTGAAATTTGCTAGGGGTCTTCAAACTCAAGATAAAACTGCTGCCTGGTTTATCTGAAGCTTAGCTAGTTCTCCTCTTAAATCGGTAGGGAAGGGCCAAATCTTTGCATAATTTGTTCTTTGAATTGTGGCCAAGAATGCAATTATTTATTTACTTGCATCCATTGATACCAGCTCAAAGCAGGTCCATCCATGTATATTGAGGCTATTAAAAATTTCTGATCATCTGAGGAGTTATAATATTGAAAACCGCTCGCTTTAAAAGCCATCCTCAGGGTCTTCCATTAAATCGTATATCTATTTTAAGAGGCATTGATATGGGTGTGTGTGTGTATGTGGTCTATTTGGAGAATAGGATTCTGAAGGGGATGCATCACATACCTGGATTTGAGGTTGTTTCTCCAATCTGTTTTCTATTGCTGTCAATCTCTTTGATATTTCATTCAATGCCATGGTGACTGAGGTCATTTGCTCTTCATTTTTGTTTAATCTGGTAACACATTCATCTAGGGTTTTGGATGTGTACCTTATGCTTTCTGCCATATTTTTTGATTGAGGATGTAGTAATCAACGAGAGTGTGGGATCCGAAAATTCGCCACCGACCTCTTTCAAAAAAAAGGAAAGAGTTGTTTAAGTGCGATAATTTCGTAAGGCGATGAATAGTAGATAAGAAACTACCTGTGAGATTTCGCTCTCATTTGGTGAGAACTTTTATATCTCCAGTTTCCTAAAGCAAGCCCCTATAGTTAATTACCCTCCCAATACCAGAGAGAGCACTTTCGATTAAGGCTCCAATGAATCGCTTAAAGAACGAGTATATAATTGCAGTGAGTGGAGTTTAGAACTTATGAAATTTATTATTTTAACTTAAAACTTTTTGTGGGGGGAACGATGACGCCGATCAAGATCCCATGGTTCGTCATCCGGTATGCATGATCCACGTAGCAGTCGAGGAGGTATTCGACCACGACGGGAAGGATCGCTGTCGACAACACACATGGGTTACGTCGTCCAAGGTGTCCTTGTAGACCTAGGGTGGAGTTTGTCTAAGGGGACAAATATAAGTCAACCTTAGCTAACATAGGGCTTTTTACCCAACCAAATACATTCTCATTTCCGCGACTCAAAGAGCAAAGCGGTTAAGGAACATACTGCGGCCGTGGCCAAATAATTTAGTGGTGCCATATCGCGGGAACCACGGTCAGAGGGCTCAGTGCATGCCCATTTATGTGGTGCCATATCATGGCAAAACCACGCGGACAGAGGACACGGGCCACGTCCTTATGAGCTTTAGGAATATTTGAGTGTGAAGGTAGTTATGTATTTAATTTGACATTGGCTCTTTGTGAGCAAAGTTTTCTTAATTTGTCACGAAGACAAACAATTGCGGAGGGTGGATTAATTTTTTATTTATTATTTTTAAGTTTTAATTTAAATAATTCATTTCATTTTTTTATTTATATTTTTTGTTATTTTCTTTGAATTTTGATCATTTTATGATTGATTTTAGATTTGAATATATGATCATTTATCATTGAAATTTTAATTATAATTACCCTTCTCGATAGGGTTAATATCAATTGATAGACCTTGTCCACTCTCGGTTTTCTGAGGAGGATCGGTCTAAATTCATTATCTCAAAGTATAATCCTTCAAAACCTTGTCCACTCTAGTTTGAACATAGAGGATCGGGTTTGGGACTTTTCTTCCAGAATTTGAATTTTAGAAGCTATGTTAGTTGGTTCATATCTTGTATTATATATGTAATTAGCTTCTCAGATATTATTAATTTGAAATTCTTATAATATCAAATTTTTAGGTTTTGTTAACCCGGACCCGGTCCGAAGACCAAACCGGGATGATATAGCATCTGTTCTTTTGTATTTGACTTAGTATTTACTCCAACATGCATATGAATATCTGTTCTTTGAAAATTGTATGGACATTAAGATGTCTAATGTTGAAGTTTTGATGTCAAATTTTGATTTTTGAGTTTTGTTAACCCGGACCCGGTCCGAAGACCAAACCGGGAAGTATAGCATCTGTTCTTTTGTTTTATACCTAACTTGCATGTGTCCCTATTGTTTGAACACTTCAACATACATCTGAGTATCTTAAAATGTTGTATGGACATTGAATGTCTAGTTGAAATATAAATTCAATTTCAAGTTTATTTTTAATATATGACATTTTGAGTTTTGTTGGACGGTCCAGAAAAACGGGAAGTATAACATCTGTCTTTATTTACTTGATTGTAATCAAGCATGATATTTTGATAAATTTTTTTAGGTTTTGTTAAAACATCAAGACCAAGGAAGTGTAGAGTTCTTTAAATGATTTAATCAAGCATGAATTTTGATATTTTAGATTTTGTTAATGGATCAGAAAAAAAATGTAGATTTGTTCTTTGAATGATATGCATATTATTTAAAACCTTTATGTCAAATCTATGGGGCTGAAAATAAATATTTTGAAGATTTGATCAAAGTAAGGTGATGTAAAATAGATAGGCTTTGTTTTAAAATCCTCTTTATGTTCAAATCAGAACATAAAGGGGTGAAAATAATTTTTGAAGCCATATGATCAAATAAGTGATGGGCTAGAATGATTTAGGCATTTGATTTGGGCTAAAACCCTTTCTTTATGTGCAAATCAAACATAAAGTGAAAAATAATTATTTGAGGCCCATATGATCATAAATGTAATGGGCCTAAAATATGCATTTGATTTGGCTAATATCTCTATGTTAAATCAGAACATATGAAATAATGATTTAGAGGCCCATATGATCATAAAATAAGATGGGCCTAAAATTTCATTTGATTTGGGCTAATCCCTCTCATGTTAAATCAGAACATAAACAAATAATTGATTTGAGGCCCATGATCAAATATGCCCATTTGTTTCTCTTGATAAGGGAGAATAAAAAATATTAGTTATGTATTTCATTTAAAAGAGGCAAGTGGATTAATTAAAATCCACCTCCCTCACATGCAAACTCATGGCAATGGGGACAAAAATCATTAAATTTATTAAAGATATGGCAAGACTTTATTTCCTTTTCAAAAAAGAGAGGATATCATGCCACATGTCCATGCATGTGCATGAACATGACAAATGGCATCATTAGATAGTTCCTTGCATGCAATTTATGAGCACATGTCGATTCCATAAGATAGATGAAAGAAAGGGAAGAAAGCCTATAAATAGGAGGGTTTCCCTAAAATACATTTCTACTCTCCTCTTCTCCCTTAACCACAAGTTTAAGTTCTTTCAACTTGCAGGAGGTTAAGTTGTGCCACACATACTTGTGAGTTTCTTTCTAACTTCAACAATTTTTTTTATCTTCTTGATATATGTCAAGTTATATGGTAGATTTAGTTTATTTCATATGTATTTTGCTTCAAGTCTTCACTATATCTCATTATGTATGTAAATCATGTGAATGACAAGTAAAGTAGAGGAGGTATGAGTATTCGTATAACTAAGAAGCATTTAAGCCAACATGTGAACTAAGCATTTCATCCTTTCTTTTATCTTTTTTTTTTAGAAAATTTTGACCTCCGTCATCCCCATACTGAGACTAGGTCTTCCCACGCAAGAAAGGCGTGTATGGTAGTGTCGTGAGACACTCATTTACCCATGGAAAGGCGTGTATGGGTTCTGACATTTCCTTGCCCGTTGGAACAGCTGAGCAAATATATCCAGTTTCCCGGTTGGAACAATGTGAGCGACTTATAGATAACAATAAATTTGCATTCACATGTATATGAAATTAAAGTATAAGCATTTATATGACATTTCAACTTTTTTATTTTAATTTTTGACCTCCGTCATCCCCACATAGGGGCTCGCCGGGGTAGGTCTTCCCCACCAGCCAAGAAAGGCGTGTATGGTAGGTAATGTGAGACACCATAGAAATTTTACCCAGCATGAAAGGCGTGTATGGGTTAGCATAATTCCTTGCCGCGTTGGAGCGCGTGAGCTACTTATGATTTGCGTTGGAACAAGCTGAGCAGTACTATCCGCTTTCCCTGGAACAATGTGATTATAGCATTATAATCAAAATTTACAGCCTCGGCTCTTCACAAGTGGGGTTGCCATGAGAATTTGCAACCATGTCAAGAAAGACATGTATAGGTGTATGTCATGAGACACATGACGAGAAATAGCATAACATTTCCACATGTTGGAGAACATGGTAGGTATATATCATAAATTTAAAGCTCTCATTTTATATAAATAAAAGGAAAATTTTCATAAACATTTGATTAGAATCAAAATTTACAAGACCTACTCTTCCCCCATAGTTTTGCCATTGCACACCATGTCAAGAAAGAAGACATGTATATGTCGTGAGACCTTCAATTTGATAGCATAGCATTTCCATATTGGAAAACATGGTATATATCATAAGTCATTTTTGCATATAAACAAAAGAAAGGCACGCAATAAATTTGATTAGAGCATCAAATTTCAATGACCTACTTCCCCAAGTGGGGTTGCCATAAACTACCATGTCAAGAAAGACATGTATTTTATAATCATTGAGACCTTTAATGATAGCATAGCATTTCCTACCATATTGGAAAACATGGTGGTACTTATATCCAAATTTAAAACTCATTTACATATACATGCATATACTTAAACAAGGCGACATTTATGAATTGCATTTTCATCACCATTTTCTCTCATAATTCAAGCAAGAAAAAGGCATAGAACAATGTATCTGCATGATTCAACCTCAAATACTCATGGACAACATATAATTGTTTAATGCAAGATAGAGACATCAATTTGAGATAAGTATGAACAAATTCTAGGCAAGATGCAACTTTAATGAAACTAGCATCAAAAAAGAAAGCTTTAAACTTCACAGCCACATTTCAAAATTGCACTTCAAAGGCTCATGACAGTGATCACAAAAGAGAAAAACAAGCACAATGCTAACAAAGTCAATCGACCTTCTTCCTCCTCAATTTCGATTTCAACTTGCATATGAAATATGATGCATATAATTCCTTCATAAAGAATAAATTGAAAACATAGAAGCATGGATTCATGGGAGAAAATTATATCTCATCAAGCGACAACAATTGATTTTTCCTTAGATAAGAAAGTTTAGCAAAATACTCATCAAATAACAAATGAATTGATTCCCCTTTAGAATATTTTCAGCAAGTATTTTCATAAATAGCAAGATGATTGATTCCCCTTAAAAATAAAGCAAATTTCATGCCTCTGAATGTAATGATTTTTTTCCTTAGATAAATATTTTCAAGGAAACACATAAGGATCCATAAAAAAAACAAACAACATATTTGGGCCATACATCATCCCAATCATTTTTAGTAGGCTATGCATCACAAAATCCATTGAATAAAGGCAATAAGAATGAGATTTGGGCCACATCATCCCAAATCCTAAAGGAAACTCTTAGCATAATCCCAAGCATAGATATAGCATATTTAGCAAAAACCCTAACTTCCAAAGAAGCTTAAATGCATAAAACAAGCTTAGGGTTAGAGAGAAACAACCAGGAGGTTGATGCTAAGAGGAAAAGGAGAAAAGAGGGTTTCATGGCTAGGGTTGGCTAAGCTCCTTGATCCCTCGGTTCTTCGGTGAAGAGAAGAAGGAAAAGGAAAATCTGAGAGGAGAAGCCAGAAGGAAAGAAACGAAGGAGTTCAGTGAGGAAGGAAAAGCCGTGAAACTTGTGAAAGCGGAAATTGAAGAGGAAGAGAGGCGTGAGAGAAGCGAGGAAATGTCGAAAAGGGGAAGATAGAAGAGAGAGAAATCAGAAAAGAAGGAGAAGGAAAGAGCCAAAGAGGATATCGTGAATGAGGTCAACGCCTTTCTTAGAGGCAGATCTCGATTAGAAAGGCGGAAAAAAAAGGATTAAGCGAGATTAAATAGATATTAAGCATTTTTAATATTATATTTTTACTTTTGACAAACCTAGCAATATGGGTGTCAATTTAGTTGTTTGAGTTGTGCGACATAGCAAGCGATCAATTTATGGTCGGCATTGGTCACGGCGGCGGTCGAAGTAAATTAGGTTTAAATTGTGCGGCGTCGCTCAAATTGATTTTCGGCCTTCGCGAATGATTGAAAGGCGTCGTTTGATAGGTCTCGACGTTTGGCGATGGATGATTTGGGGTCGTTTAGGATCGTCGAGGCTTCGACTTTGATATCGCACAATTTCATTAAAATTTGATTTTAATTATGATCGATCATTAATTGATTCATTTTCATTTAATTAATTTTAATGCTCATTATGAGTCAAAATTAAAAGCGAATTTGATCGGTTCGATGCGATTTAGGGTTTTAAAATCCACCTTATTTATTTAATTTAATGTGGCACATAGTTGTAGGTCAACAAATGCCCCCCAACAAACATGGTGCGCGCATGAAGCGGACCGTGTTTGTTGCAAATAAGTTGGCCTTGCGGATCTCCAAGAGATTTGCTTGGATGTCACGCTGAAGTTGTAATTTCAACAACTCTTAATATACGATCGTTGCCCTTTGATAGAAGTGGGTATAACTCTCGGGTTGGGCAAGCATTTGCATTTCATCAGTTCAATCAATAGCTTCGTTGAGCGGTGTATCATTAGTCAATGCTTTGTGCTTGATGGACTAGATGAAGGAGATGATTTGACTTGTCATCATCAACTTGTCAGAGAATTTGATGCATCTTCAACCCTATGTTTTGCTTTGGGGACTTGTTGAAGACTTAGAAATTTATATTTTTCTCTGTTTGTGCCTTGGCGGACTTGATGATGTGAGAGAGATGAGAATGTCTTGGTCTCTTTTGCTTTGTGGACTTGTTGAAGATTTCATCGAAATTTGATTTGTATTTTCCTCTGTCGGCTTTGTGCCTTGGTGGACTTGATGGAGTGGTGAGATGAGAAGTCTTGGTCACTGTGCTTTGTGCTTTGACGGACTTGTTGAAGATTTCATCTCGAAATTTGGGATTTGTATTTTCCTCTCGGCTTTGTGCCTTGCTGGACTTGATGGAGTTGATGAGATAGAATATCTTGGTCGTGCTTTGTGCTTTGTGGACTTGTTGAAGATTTCATCTCGAGGATTTATATCTTGTGCCTCCTTATCTGGCTTCATGCCTTGGGGATTTGATGGAGAAAATCACGAATTATCGGATTTGTCGGCGATCTGAAATTACCTTCAGCTTTACGCTTTTGCGGGCTTGTAGAAGGATAAATGTGCGAGCTTGAGCTTGTGTTGGATCAATGGCAAAGAGTCATCGATCTGTGCTTTGCACATGTAATGGACATCTTGATGACAAAACTCCCAGTTGATTTTTAGCTTTTACGAACATTGGGATAGCTTCTTGGTCCTCGCTTTTGCTTTATTGGACTTCTTGAAGAAGAATTTCCTTGGTCTTTGCTTTTCTGCTTTGATAGACTTCTTGAAGGAGTTGAGATTTTTTACATTTGTATTTGATTCCAAACTTCGGCAGTGCCTTCTCGAGTAAGGATATCTTTGTTTGTTGTAGAATTTTGAGAGATGACCTTGACCAATAGGGATAATTTGATGCAGGTCACTTGAACTCACCAAGTTGGAGAGATTTGGGGATTTGGATGCTCTTATCTTTGAACTAGCGAAGTAGGAGGATCTCTTACTACGGCCTTTGTGGCGTGTTGAGTAAGCAGAACTGTCGGACTTCGGTATATTTTGGCGTGTTGAATCCGACCTTATACACACTTGAGTGTGGACTTGAGCAATTGATGAAGGATTTTATCCTCGGGCTAACGAGATGGGGATCTCTTACTACGCCTTTGTGGCGTGAGTACAGACTGACTCGACCATATTTTGGCGTGTTGAGTCGACCTTATACACCAACTCGAGCCTTTAGATTTGAAGTGGGATGATAAATGTATTCCAACTTGGTTTGTTGAAGTTTGACTTGAAAATTTTTCTTCTTTGGTTGGTAAGACTTTTAAATTTGAGCATTTGAACATAATTTTGAGTATGCATGGGGATCTCGGCATAGCGATGTCAACCCAAAGAGAAAGAAAGGCCCCTGTCTTACCGAACGCGATACTTTACTATAAAACTTTAAAAAAATGCCCACTAGAGGGATTTTTATTTTATTTTGAAATGCATTCTTGTGTTACAAGAGAATTTCCAATGAAAATTTTCATAAGTGTTTGACAATAAAGATTTTCAAATGAGTTGTCCAATCACACTTTCATGTGTAATATTTCTTTAAATCTCGTTGATTGGCGGCATTGGTCTTTTGAAGTCCGAGTGATAGCTCCTCCTTGATATACCTTTTCAATAACAAGGTCCTTCCCAATTAGGTTCAAATTTAGCCAATTCTGCGATGAGGGATGATTGGTCTTCTCAGCACCGGGACCAATTCTCCTTCCTTCGAGGTCTTGTATGATCGATGCTCGGACATTGCCCGATAGACTTCTAGATTTTCTTTGAGCTTGGAGGCGACCTCATCAAGCGCATCAAGCTCTTCCATCATGAGCATTCTCATCTTGGGTAAGATTTTTGTTGAATGGCTACCGTGAAGGTAGTTCAACTTCGAGTGGCAAAACTGCTTCAGCCCCAAACACTAGTGCATAGGGGGTAGACTTTGTAGGAGTTTTATAAGTGGTCCGGTAAGCCCATAGCGCTTCCACGAGTTTGGTATGCCACTCCCTTTTATTTCTTGTGAGAATTTTTCTGAGCAATTTGACTAGTGTTTTATTAAATGCCTCAGCCAAGCCATTTGCCCTCGGATTATAAATTGATGAATATCGCCAATCAATCTTATGTCGATCAACAAATTTATAAACTTTAGTACTTTTGAAGGCGAACCGTTATCGAAATGATTCGTGGTACCAAATCTACAATATTGTGGGTAAAGAAGTTAGTCACTTGTTGTAACTTCTTTAAATGGTGCGGCTTACCCACTTGGAGAAATGTCGTGGGCTAAGATGAAGCGGTGACCAGCTGATGATGGCGGATCAATTGGTCCAATTACATCTGTCCCCCACCACTCAAACGGCCAAGATGCTATCGTTGGATGCAACGGATTTGGAGGCTGATGAATTATGTTACCGTGGACCTGGCATTCATGGCATCTCTTGGCATGATTGATACAATCTTTTACCATAGACGACCAATAGTATCCAATTCTTTTAATTTTGAAAGCCATTTTAGGACCTGATTGGTGTGCACCACAAAGTCCTTGATGGATTTCAACAATTACTTTGTTGGCTTCTTCTATTCCCAAACATCTAATACATGCTCGAAGGATCTACGATACAGAGTATTGCCAACATAAGCATATAATCGAAGCCTTTTCTCAAGTTGTGCAGCTATCGACTTATTACTTGGCAATTTGCCTTCCTTGAAGTAGTCGACGAAGGGCTGTCTCCAGTCTTCCTTCTCTTCTACTATAAGAATTTCATCGTGTGGTTTTGGCTTTTGAGGTCTTTCTTCTGAATGGTTTGAAGCTTGTCTTGTTGACTTTGAAAGTAATTTGTAAGGGAGTGTAAGGAGCAACATGCACCTGTTGATTTGTTTGATGACCCCTCTTCCGGGGGATTTAAACTTATTGGCTCTAGGACTCGGAGTGCACACTAATTAGTATGTAATTAGGTAGTCATCCATACTGCCATTTCTTTAGCTAATTTAGCTAAGCATGCTTTCTATTCAGCTCGGAGACTCGAGTCATAATGACATTTGGAATTTGCTTCATAAGCTCGAGAACTCGTTTGTGATAGTAGGCCAATTCAAGCTTGTTGATTTTGTAAAGGCCCAACACTTGATTAATGACGAGTTGAGAATGCCATAAATTTGCTTACGGACTCCCATGGAAATGGCTTCCTCTAAACCCACCGCTTCATATTACGCGTTGTTGGTTCGGGGTTGAGTTAATTTATAAGAATGTCTCAGTATGCCACCCTCAGGTGTGATCAAGATGAGGCCAGATACGAGCCTTTGGAGATTTGAGGGTTGAGTGTATCTAATGGGGAAGCTCCATCAAAATACAATTCCACATTTGTTGCTTTTCTTTTTCATATATGTGCATGATTTGCTCATCGGGAAGATCATCGTTAAGCAATGAGTCGGTATGGGATGAGCGAAAATCTGCGAATTTGCCCCTTCACCGCTTTTGGGGAACATATGTAATATCAAAGTAGCGGAAAACGACCCATCGGCGACTGTCAACGTTGGTCTTGTCATCAAGAACTTCAACGGATCGATCCTTGAGATAAGGGTAATTTTATGAGATAGCATGTAATGACGTAACTTTTGGGCAGCAAAAATTAACGTCAAACAATGCTTCTCAATTGGAGAATAACGCGCTTCCGCTCCTATTAGTCTTCGACTAATATAGTATAGAGCATTCTCCTTTCCTTCCTCATTATGTTGCGCCAACAAAGCACCTAGAGATTCTCTAGTGCTGCTGTGTACAATATGAGAGGCTTTCCTGGGATTGGAGCTGCAAGAATGGGTGGATTCAGATATTTTTGATCTTGTCGAAGGCCTCTTGACATTCTTCGTCCCACTTGAAAGAGTATCTTTCTTCATTAATTTTGCAAAGGGTGACATCGCACGACGATTTGATATAAATCTTCTAATGAATGCGAGATGTCCCTGTATGGGCGAAGTTGGCGAAGACTCCTTGGAGGAGGCATTTCGACAATCGCTTTGATTTTGTTGGGATCGATTTCAATCCCTCCACACAACATATCAAGGAACTTTCAAGAAACTCAAAGCGCGCGAGATTCATCTTGAGATCATATTTTACGATTCTTTCAAAGGATCCTTAAATCATCGAGATGATCTTTGCGATCTATACTCTTGACAGAGGTCATCAACATAGCACTCTACTTTTGATGAATCAACTCGTCAAAGATTCGTGTCATAGCTTTGGTATGTAGCTCCGGCATTCTTCAAGCGAAGGGCATGGTATAATATATGCCAATTGGCGTCTGAATGAGGTATGTTTCTCATCTTGAGCCATCTTGATTTGATTGTAACGACGATCCGTCCATAAATGAGAACATGTCGTGGTTTGAAGTGTTATCCACTAGTTCGATACGAGCGGAAAGTCATCCTTTGGACATGCTTTGTTTAAATCCACGAAGTCGATCTGAATCTGAATCGACCATTCTTCTTTTCAGGGGACAATATTAGCTATCCGGTCGGCGTATTTTTCTTCTCGAATAAAACCGGCTTCAATGAGCTTCTTGGTTTACGCAATTACACGTTCTTCAACCTCCAATCTCATTGCTAGCTTGCTTGCGGTGATACATCGGCTTAATTGCTAGTTGTGAAGCTATATCGGGATAAGCACATTTCAGCATATGTCGGCAAAGCAATCCCCAATTCCTGAGCAAGGTTTTAATTCTTCCACTTTATCTTGAGTAGAGCGATGAGCGTTGGTGAGGATCCTCCTCAGTTCCCAAATTAACTTCTTTAAGTTCATCCATAGTAGCTGCCTCCCCACCATCTTCAAGCTCTTCAGGTGCCGGTCTGGCTTCTACTTCTTCATTATTCGTGAGACTAACGTTAAGAATGACATTCTCATCTTCATCATCACTCTCTACTTCTATTCATTATATAGCGGTATATATCTTTGGATGTCTTGGATAAAACCAAGGCCTTTGGTAGTGTGTTTATTTCTCTTACCAATGGTTTGAGAACCTTTTGGGTACCACATCATTTCAAAGAGCTTAGTCCTTTGCTTACTCTCGGCGGACCCCATGTTTGCATTAGGTTTTGCATCTTTGGAGTAATATTTTGGCATCCTTGTGGGCATAGCTTCTTCTTCTTGGATAGTTGCATTACCCAATCGGGATCTCTTCTTGACACCCCTCGGTTTATAAAGCAGGCTTCGGCGTGTTTTCCGGAGAGGAGGTACATAGAAGGTCACCAATTCGACTCTTGTGAGTTTCTCAGGTGATTTCTTTAAAATGTCTGGGAGGAATGTGAGTGTGGCCGATCTATGATCTTTTAAAGTAGTGCATTGCACCTACCTTCAAAAGCATTCAACTCATAATCGAGTCGAAATGTTCTTCTTCGCCGAGCTTTACTCAAGAGTCATGGGACCTTTGGATTTAGAAGGAACACATTCATCTTCTTCTTCAAGATCACCGCCAGATGAGGGACGTTGTTATTGATTTTGGACTGTTCTTTTATATTCCTAGAATATTTGGAACAATCTCCTTTCCTTTATTCATTTAATCTTCTCCCTTCTTTTTACTTGTTCTTTTATGGGTTTTGAAGTAGATGCGATTTGCTAGTTGTTTTGTTAGCTTTGATTCCCTAAGGAAATAACCGGCATCTTGATAAATCTTCATTTCATGCACGAAAAGGTTGCATGTCGCCACAATTTGGCATTCTTCTCCATCCTTTGTATATTTCATACATTGATGCAATGTAGATGGGACAATGCCATACTTATGAAGCCATGGTCACCCGTAAGGGGCTGAATGAAGTATCTCGATCACATGAAATTTAGCTTCGTGGGTCTCCAAATTTAAGAGGAAGGATGAATGACCCGATAGTTTTCCCCTTCTCATTGAAACCTTGAACCATGACTTTATCTCGCCCCATGTTGTACATCTAGAGATAGCCATCTAAGAGTTCTCAAGTTCATAAGATTCACGGGAACCGGATCAATTAAGATCCAGCAGTATTATAATTTCATCACTTTCTTCACCGTAACATGAGGGCATCATTTCAGTCCAGCATTAGATCATCTTAAAATGTGACGGTTGGAGGCTCTTGAACATGCAAGGTCTCCATTAGATAGCTCGAAAATATGCTTCAAATTTTCCGCTCTTTGAGAGCTTCAATTAAGGTATTACGAGATCTTCCGACATTAGAAGTGCTTCATACACTAAGTCGCCGAATTTTCCTTAGATGGGATAGAATATTGTAGTCGATCCTTTGATGAAGGCTTCTTATTTGAATCCTTAGGGATAACTTTTCATTGACTTCAATTTCTTTTCCTTTATCTTTATTCATTGGCTCTTTCCTCTGTTGAGATGGTACTCGACCACTTCTCAACTGCATTGAGCTACTTCATTTGCATCAATCTTCGATGACTCACTGCCTTGACCGCTTCTCGCCTGCCTAATGATAGACTAAGATTCGTAATGCCCAACTTTATATTTTTATGTTGTTGATATGGTGAGCTCTGATTCATCTTCATCTGGGAAACAGAGTTCTTCTGAGCTGTTATCAACTTCATGCATCATCGAGCAAGACTCGAGGAAGTTCTTGACTTCTTCCCCGCTTTCATTGATCCAAGATTTGAAATGAATTCGCTGATAGGTCGCCTTGCTGATTGTATGTAATCTTCCATATTATTGATGATCTTTGTGTGCACACCATCCACAGTAGTAACATTTTGTGCTATCTTTCTTCTTTTTATTTAATTTGTTTTTTTTGGCGTGTTTCTTAGCCTTCCATTATATTTGGAGCTGTCTTTCGTGAGATGAACTAGCCTTCCCATAACTTTTTTGTCTCAACTCAAGTACGCTCAAGTGGTGATTTCCATCAATAGAACGCCTTCCAATTTTTAACATTTTACGCTTTTTAGAGATCGCCGCCATCCTTCATCATCAATTTCTTTTTGCCTTTATCATTGCTTGATAATCGGAGATGAGGTGATTACTTTGGTGGATTCTTTCTTCTGACGCACCAATACGCCGTCCGATAATGTGAATTCACCGCTTTCTATATTTTTTTCTAGCCAATCTTTGAATATGTAGCAATCTTCAAGGGATGACCAGCACTCATGATATGGACAATAGTTAGATTATCTCGCTTGTCCACCTCTTCAGTCTTTTACACTCGGTAGTTGGAGACCTACTTTGAGTGCATGTTTAAACAATTACACACTTTCCTCTTAAAAGAATACTCTTTGTTCAATTTTTCTTTTAGTGGGCCATTAAGTCATTCGCCTTTTGTTTGCTTTGGTCGCCGCCTTCACCTGACGAGGTACATCATTACCTCCAAGTATGAGCTTGTGGGAGAATGACGCCTTGGTTTTCTTGACGATGTGTAGCCTTTTCTTTGTCTACGTTATACTAACCGCTTCAGATCCTTGTATGAGGTGAAATGTGTTTCACCTTTCTTGGGTCCTGAGCTTTTGCTCTTTTGGATTTATCTTGTCACATCGAACGGATAAATTTAATTTCTCAAATTTAGCCACCCTATCAAGTAGCTCTTGAAATGTGGTAATTGAAGCCATGCAAAGATAAGTCTTATCTTGCCCGATGTTGCATCGAATTGAATTGCATGCTCTTCTTCTAATTGTTGTTCACATTTCATACTGTTTCGCCAACGCGTAATTATATCGTAATCGACTTGTCTTTCTTCCTCTTCTCAAGGGTAGATCGAATGGTTGTTTTTGATCTTGGCGAACCTTTAACGAACATGTTTTCAAGTTCAAAAGTCAGTCATTTGATAACTCAAAGATACCATTCGAAAGGGTTAAACTACCGATAACCGGGAATAATAATGCATCCCCCCTGTTACGCAGGATGCTTTGAATTGGGCAGATGTGCTTGGGATTACCATTCAATAGATTGAACTTTGGCATTGAATATCCCTTTGGATATGGAATTTGATCATACCAGGGATATGGGCACCTTTGCTCACCAATTTTTACCGCCTGCAGCCTATAACAGCTTTGATCTTCTCATTCAATATAATATCAAGTTGAGAGAGTCACGCTATAGTTTGTATATTCGAGAAGCGTGCCGTGTCGACTCATTTATTTCAATCCTCGCCAGCTCAATTTGGACCCTTGAAGCATGTGAGATCAATTTATTGGAGGGTTGTCATTGAGGCTTGATGATTATTTGGGGACGTGTTGGACCCGCCGCATATTTCTCTGCATTAATCGCATCATCGCATCAGCAGATCATCATTTCGCTCATTTTCATTCAACTGAAGGATTTCTTTATCTTTGGCTTTCATCCGACGTGAATTGCCTCGCCAAAGTGGTAGTATCGTGAAGGTGGGATTTTCTTCCATTTCTTCTTCCTCTTCTTGTTCTCTCCTCAAGACTGAGGATGCTTCCTCTATTTGAACATTTTGTTGTTCTTCAGCCGAGGGATATGACCTTTAGGTTGATATCGCACATGGCTCACCACGTTGCACCATATACACTTTGCCTCCTCTTCTTCTTCGCCCTCTTGGACACAATTTCGACGTCTCAATGAACTCATTCCAAGTGTGGAATTTTCTTCGCTTAGAGGGCTCGATCAAGTTAACCTCCTCTTGATGGGATGGAGTTAATTGATGACGATCCCCGGAGGATTCTCCAAGTGTCACCGTCGATATCTTATCATTGGGGCCCTCTTTTAGGCTCCCATCGTGATAGATTTGAGTTGGATCTGGAATTCACACCCGATGTCACGCCATGCCTTTTCTAAAGTTTCTTTGAGGCCTAGGCCTCCGATCTGCTACCTTTCCACGGGACCTTTCGTGGGATTCTGACATGGTCCAAGTGTCACACCGATGTTCACCACATGGATTGGCGCCCGCATTGAGTTAATGATGAGTCTCCTTGGAGGAGCGCCCCAAGATCCGAGCAACAGACTCGATTTTCATCGCCCTCTCCTTGCTACTTGGAGAACCCGATGTACTCGCAGATATAGGGTTTCACAGGAGAGGAGGAACTGATGCTGGGGTCCGAAGGACTGATTTGACCAAGAGTCCGCTTAACCCACTTAAGGTTGTCAAACCGTATGGGTTGGAACACTCACCGGTTCCAGATTGATGCATGGCCGCAGGATATGTGTTGCATGGCTCAAGATTTCTTTTCTTCTTGCCTCTAAGCTTGCTCAGATGAAGAAGCCATACTGAGCAATGGTTCACCGGTTGGATTGTATTATTCGAGGGACAAAGAGACCCTCACCAAGAACAACCCTTTCATGATTGGTGTCTCGGGGCCGAGCCTCTCAAAGACCGATTGTTTTGAAGTGACCCTACGAAGAGGGTCACAACTCAACTGCCTTTTAGATTGCGCACATGGCGCAGACGAAGTTTGACTTCAGAAGTCGAGGCCTGCAACTCAAGAGATGGTCGGAAATCCACGCTACCAAACCGGATGGTAGCCCGGTGCTTCCAAAGATTAATGACGCGTTTGCCAACGGATGTTGGCGCATCACGAGAGTACAAAGGATACGTGAATGCCATTCGAATTTAAAGGTAAAAAATTAAGATAATTGCACTATCACCTTACTTCCAAAATATGGATACGATAAGATAAACATACTAAGCATATGCACTAAATAAAATCTCATATGACTTAAGACTTTGAGTAAAAAAGCTTTAAGTTGTCAAGTTTAACTTATCGTTATTTCATTTCATTTCATTTTCATTTATCTTTTCATTTTTTTATATACTCCACCGCAATTATAACTTAGATTTGACTAGCCAAAGATGGAAAGAGAACTCCCCGTGAGTCGCCAGAATGTGGGATCAAAATTCACCACCTCTTTCAAAAAAAAGGAAAGAGTTGTTTAAGTGTCGGTGATAATTTCAGAAGGCAGATGAATAGTAGATAAGACACTACCCAGAGATTTCGTTCTCATTTGGTGAGAACTTTTATATCTGTTCAGTTTCCTAAAGCAAGCCCCTATAGTTAATTACCCTCCCAATCGAGAGAGCACTTTCGATTGGGCTAGTCAATGAATCGTTAAAGAACGAGTATATAATTGCAGTGAGTGGAGTTTAGAACTTATGAAATTTATTATTTTAACTTAAAACTTTTGGGGGGAACGATGACATGACGCGCCCGATCAAGATCCCATGGTTCCATCCCGTCGTCGCATCCCCGGTCCGCAATGAGGAGGTAGTCGACCCAACCTCGAAGGATCCTTGAACACATGGGTTACGCCGCCAAGGTCGTGGAGTTTGTCTGGGGACAAATATAAGTCAACCTGCTAACATAGGCTTTTGCCCAACCAAATACATTCTACATTTCATACCAAAGAGCAAAGCCGTGGGAACATACTGGCCGCGTGACCGTAATTTAATGGGTGCCATGGAACCACCTCCGAGGGCTCAGTCGAACCGCATTTATGTGGTGCATCTGCAAAACCACGCGACGAGGACACGGCCACGCCCCACTTTTTGGAATATTTGAGTGTGAAGGTAGTTATGTATTTAATTTGACATTGGCTCTTTGAGCAAAAGTTTTCTTAATTTGTCACCAAGACAAACAATCGGAGGGTTAATTTATTATTATTTTTATTTTTTATTTTTTTTTTAGTTTTAATTTAAATAATTCATTTCATTTTTTTTTATTTCCTTTTTTGTTATTTTCTTTGAATTTTGATCATTTTATGATTGATTTTAGATTTGAATATATATGATCATTTATCATTGAAATTTTAATTATAATTACCCTTCGATCCTGGGGTAATATCAATTGATAGACCTTGTCCACTGTCCGGTTTTCTAGGATCGGGTCTATTCATTATCTCAAGTATAATCCTTCAAAACCTTGTCCATTCTAGTTTGAACATGAGGATCGGTTTGGACTTTTCTTCTAGAATTTGAATTTTAAGCTATGTTATTCATGTCTTGTATTATATGACATTAGCTTCTCGATATTATTAATTTGTTATAATATCACATTTTTAAGTTTTGTTAACGAGTCCAAGACCAAACCGATGATATAGATCTGTTCTTTTGTATTTGACTTAGTATTTACTCCAACATGCATATGAATATCTTTTGAAAATTGTATGGACATTAAGATGTCTAATGTTGAAGTTTTGATGTCAAATTTTGATTTTGAGTTTTGTTAACGGACCGTCCAAGACCAAACCGGAAGTATAAGATCTTTCTTTTTTTATACCTAACTTACGTCCCTATTGTTTGAACACTTCAACATACATATTCTTTTAAAATATTGTATGGACATTGAATGTCTAGTTGAAATATAAATTCAATTTGCAAGTTTAGGTTTTAATATGACATTTTTTGAGTTTTGTTAACCCGGACCCGGTCCGAAGACCAAACCGGGAAGTATAACATCTGTCGTTTTGCATTTGACTTGATTGTAATGCAAGCATGATTTTGATAGAGGATTTTTAGGTTTTGTTAACAGAAGACCAAATCGGAAGTGTGCATTTCATTTGACATGATTATAATGCAAGCATGAATTTTTGATAATGATTTTAGGTTTTAAGGACGGTCCAAGACCAAACCGAAGTGTAGCATTGTTCTTGGAAATATGATAATATTATTTTGGCCAAAGTCCCTTTTATGTCACAAATCGAAGGGTATGGGCTGAAATAAATTATTTGAAGCCTATTTGATCAAATGTAAGGTGATAGACCCAAAATAGAATAGCGTTGTTTTGGGCCACAACCTCTCTTTATGTTGCAAATCACCAACATAAAAGCTGAAATAATTATTTTGAATGCTCATATGATCAATCACCAAGTGATGGGCTTAGAATGAGTTTAGGCATTTGATTTGGGCTAAAACCCTTTCTTTATGTTGTAAATCAGCCAACATAAAAGGGCTGAAAATAATTGATTTGAGGCCCATATGATCATAAATAAGGTAATGGGCCTAAAATAAAGCTTAGACAATTTGATTTAGTAATTCTCTCCTTATGTTAAATCACCAACATAAAGGGCTGAAAATAATTGATTTAGAGGCCCATATGATCATAAATAAGAATGGCCTAAAGTTTACAATTTGATTTGGCTAATTCTCCCATGTTGCAAATACCAACATAAAGGGCTGAAAATAATTGATTTAGAGGTTATATGATCAAATATCAAGCCCATTTATTTCTCTTGATAGGAGGGGAATAAAAATATGAGTCATATTTCATTTAAAAGAGGAAAGTGGATTAATTAAAATCCACCTCTCACATGCAAGCTCATGGCAAGTGGGGACACAAACTCATTAAATTTATTAAAGAGGTATGGCAAAGACTTTACTTTCCTTTTCAAAGAAAGGGATAAGGATGCACAAGGGCATGCCACATGTCCATGCATGTGCATGCAACATACATGACATCACCTATAGTTTGCATGCAATTTATGACAAGTACATGTCGATATAAGAGTAGATGGCAAAGGAAAGGGCCAAGAAAGCCTATAAATGAGGGGTTTCCTTTACAAAGTACTTACATTTTCTACTCTCCTTTCTCCTTAAGTTTAAGTTCTTTCAACCTTGCAAGGAGGATTAAGGTGTGCCACACACTTGTGAGTTTCTTTTCTAACTCAACAATTTTTTTATCTTCTTGATATATGTCAAGTTATATGGTAGATTTAGTTTATTTCATATGTATTTTGCTTCAAGTCTTCACTATATCTCATTTATGTATGTAAATCACTGTGTGAATGACAAGTAAAGTAGAGGAGGTATGAGTATTCATATATAACCTAAAGAAGCACTTTAAGCCAACATGTGAACCAAGCATTTCATCCTTTCTTTTATCTTCTTTCTTTTAAATTTACCTCCGTCATCCCCGCATAGGCTACTGGACTAGTTCCCACCACGCCAAGAAAGGCGTGTATGGTAGTGTCATGAGACATGACAATTTATTTACACCACGCCAAGATATGGGTCAGACAAAGACAAGATTTCCGCTTTGGAACAACGTGAGCAAGTAATTTATCACGATTTCTCCGATTGGAACAATGTGAACGGGTACTTATAAAGATAATAAATTTGCATTCACATGTATATGAAATTAAAGTATAAGCATTTATATGACATTTCAACTTTTATTTTGAAAATTTCTGAGCCTCTCCTCCATCCCCACATTTACTTGGACTGTTCTTCCACCACCAAGAAAGAAGGGTACGGTATGTCGGAGACATCGACCGAATTTATTTACCACGCCAAGAAATGTATGGGTTGCAATGATTTCCTACGTTGGAACAACGTGAGCAAAGATTTATCACAGATTTGCCACGCTGGAACAATGTGTACTTATCAGTTTTCCACGATTGGAACAATGTGAACTACTTATAAAGAGAGCAAAAATAATCAAATTTACAAGCCTCTCCCCACAGGGGTTGCCATGAGATCTCCACCATGTCAAGAAAGACATGTATTGTATGTCGTGAGACACCGGCCGAAATTTTGATAGATAGATTTCCTACCATGTTGGAGAACATGGTACTTATATCATAAATTTAAAGCTCTCATTTGCATATAAATAAAAAGGAAAGTCGCAAGATAAATATTTGATTAGGAGCATCAAAATTTACAAGCCTCCCGGCTTCCACAAGTGGGGTTGCCATGAGAGACTGCCCACCATGTCAAGAAAGACATGTAGTGTATGTCGTGAGACACCATTTTGATAAGATATTTCCCCATATATTGGAAAACATGGTAGGTAATTTATATCACAAATTTAAAGCTCACATTTGCATATAAACAAAAGAAAGTCGTCATATAAATTTGATTAGAGCATCAAAATTTACAACCTCCTCGCTTCTTCCCACAAGTGGTTGCCATGAGAGACCACCCACCATGTCAAGAAAGACATGTATAGGTGTATCGTGAGACAATCACAAATTTTGATAGATAGATTTCCCTACCATATTGGAAAACATAGTAATTATATCACAAATTTAAAACTCGATTTACATATGAACGCTTTTGCATATATATACTTAAATAAGACACATTTTATGAGCATTGCATTTTCATCACCATTTTACTCTCATAATTCAAGAGCAAGAAAAGGCATAGAACAATGTATCTCGATGATTCCAACCTCCAAATACTCATGGACGAACATATAATTTTTTAATGCAAGATAGAGATGGCAATTGCTTTGAGTAAAGTATGAACAAGTACTAGGCAAGATGCAACTTTAATGAAACTAAGCATCAAAATGAAAGCTTTAAACTTGCACAAAGCCACATTTCAGACTTCAAAGGCTCATGACTTAGTGATCACAAAGAGAGGAAAACAAGCACAATGCTAACAAAGTCAATCGACCTTCCCTCTTAATTTCATTTCAACTTGCATATGAAAGAGGTATGATGCATATAATTCCTCTCATATGAAATAAATTAAGCATGAGCATGAATTCATAGGAGAACAGATTATATCTCATCAAACAAAGTAATTGATTTCTTCTTGATAAGAAAGTTTAGCAAGCCTATACTCATCAAATAACAAATGATTGATTCCCTTTGGGAGAATATTTTCAGCAAGTATTTTACCCATAAATAGCAAGATGATTGATCCCTTAAAAAAATAAATTTCAGCAAGCTTCATGCCTCAGAATAAGCTAATGATTTTTTTCCTTAGATAGAAATATTTTCAGAAAGGAAACACATAAGATCCATAAAAAAAAAAAACAAACAACACCATATTTGGGCCATACATCATCCCAAGTCATTTTAGTAGGCTACCATAAAATCAATAAAGGCAATAAGAAGTGAGATTTGGGTCATACATCATCCCAAATCCCTAAAAAACTCTTAGCATAATCCCAAGCATATGATATAGCATATTTAGCAAAAAAACCCTAACTTCAAATGCATAAAACAAGCTTGGGAGAGAAACAACGGAGGTTCAATGCTAAGAGGAAAAGGAGGTGGGGTTGCTAAGGCTCACATCCGCTTTCTTCAATCTGAGACTAAGAGAGAAGGAAGAAGAGAGGGAGAAAGACGAGAACGAGGGAGTTCTCGAGAGGAGGAGGAAGCATGCGTGGTTCGATCGGAGAGAGCAGGACAGAGCTTCGAGAAGGGAGACCGAGAGTGAGATGAGAGAGGAAATGTCGAGCAGAAGATCGCAAAGGGGAGCACGACGAGAGAGATCGCAAAAAGGGAATCATGAGAGAGGAAGAGCCGAAAAGAGGAAAAATCGTGAATGAGGGTCAACGCTCTTTTTTTAGACGACCGAAATGAGGTTAGTAGGGATGAAAGGATTTTGGGTATAGGATTAAGCCGATTAGTCGTTTAATTGCGATTTTATTACTTTTGACAAACCAGCAATATGGGTGTCAATTTAAGTTGTTTCGTGCGAACCAACGGCGATCGAGATCGAGGTCGTTTTACAACGCCGACGGCCGGGAAATTTAGGTTTATGCGATCGGCTCAAGCCGACACTCGCATTTGTCGATTCGACGAAAGGCCGCTTGATAGGTCTCGACGCGATTGACGCGATTTGTTTTGGCGAACGAGGTCGAAGGCCGTCGGCTTCGACTTCGATATGCAATTTCATGATAATTTGATTTTAATTATCCGATCGATCCTTAATTGATTCAAAAATTTTCGATTAATTCATTTTAATGTTTCGACGATTGGCCGAATCGAATTAAAACAATTTGATCGGTCGATCGCGATTTAAGGATTTTAAAAACCTTATTTATTTAATTTAATGTGGCACATAGTTGTCACGAGAGAGCACCAATGATATGGAGCTCGGATTTTGGTCTGCATGATTGGGTGTAAATTGAGCTTGATTCATTGAGTATCGCTTGAGTGTTGGAATGCCTTCGATAGAGATCCCGCTCTTTAACGCGCCGTAGGATGCTAACCCTGATTGAGTTCTTTAGATTGAATCTTGCCGCTGGATTGCCTTGTTGTCGATTATGCTTTCTGATGCCGGTTTGACATTATGGTTTGTGTGTGTCTGTTTCTCGTAGCTTGATCTTCGCTGATTAACCGTAGCTTATGTTTGCTCTGGCAGCTTCTTGGCCGTTGGATGAATCCTTTGAATTAACCTAATTGTATCCTTTCCTTTGTTTGTTTTCATATGTTATGACTGAGAGAAAAAGTAAGAGAGGAAACCAAAGTTCTGATTTCTCAGAGGAGGGACCTTCCAGGATCAACCGCGGAACTACTCAAGAAGAAGAGAGACCGGGAACAGGAGGAGATTTCTTGAGATAATTCTTCAACATCCTTGTTTGATTTCTTCCTCTCATTTATAGTATTTGATTTGCTCTTCTAAATGTTCTTCTTTCTGCCTCTGAACCACTCTTGTTATTTTGGTGAGTTGTTTCTCGCCTTTTATCCGCTCGCTCTCCTGACTTGGGTGGTTATTCTTAATGAGCCATTCCTATTTCTCTTATTTTCTTGATTTTCTTGTTGTCGTCTGTTCTAATAAGTTTGATCTATTCTCTGTTGTATTGTTTATCAAGTTAGCTTTGTTGACTTATCTTTGAATAGTTTTCTTGAGGGACTTTCTCAATGCTTACCATGGTTTTCACCTAAAGGCTACCATTTGTGTAATTAATCTTCATCTTTCTTTCTCTTTTATGCCTCGTGGTTTTTTCTTCTGTTGTTGGCTTGGGGATATGTGTTCATATCAATGGCATACACCACTTATACCCTTTCCTAATTCGACAAAACAACCAAAATGTGCCTACTTGGCAAATAATAACCTCAACCAATGATCATAACATTTGTGCTTCTATAACAAATTTAAGAATATTAAATTGTAATAGATGTTCGAACTAGTAATATTCATTTTAGTATTTAATTTGTGTAGAGTCAAGTTTAGTTGATGTGTGTGTGTCTTTCATGTCTGGTAGATCGATAATCATGGTGATTGGGGTGAACCCATTTAAGTCAATCAAGTCCCTCCTTTGGGAACATTATCCTCAAAGTTAAAGTTGGATAAGCTTGTTGAAATTTTTGTTTAGGTATCCAAGTAGCATCTTCTTATGGTAAACCTTCCCACTAGACTAAATATTATTGAGGGTCTGTATTGAGTAATAATTGATGTGATTAGAGAACAATAGAAGGTTGAACAATTTGATGATTTAGCCATGAACCTTGAGTAATGCAAGGAAGTATTTTCTCAGATATGGTTAAGGAAATTGGAAAGGATGGGAGAATTTGAAATGTGGAGGTAATTGTATGAAGTAACTGCACCAATTCATTCATAATGATTCATAATAACATTGACTTAGTTTTGAGCGATGATCATGAAGGGAGAGTTGTTGATATGGGTGGAGTTCACCAAGACCATAATTGATGTCATAGGATATGTCTTGATGATGCTTGTTGGTTGTGTGTGATTTCATATTGCTGTACGAAGAAGATTATCATGGGTGGTTTGAAGCATTTGAAGCTCACATTATAATAATAAGTCATTTAACACCTATACATTTGATGAATGTCCAACATAAGGAATTAGAGGTGGTATGTATTTATATAGAGAGTCAAGCTTATGGAATAAACTATTGTAAGAATATTCAGCCCAATAAAAAAATCTAGACCGATTGCTTGATTGTCCATGACAAAGTATAAGTATTCTAGGCCATTGCTTATCTCAATCTGCCTATCTGTTTCAAGGTGATGAGCAGTATTGAATGAGAGTGTCGTGAATGCAAAGGTGGAAAATAACTTCAAAATTATTTTGAAAGATTTACATATAAATCAACAATTTACTATATATATATATATATATATAGAAATTATATATATATATATAAATATATATATATATATATATATATATATATATATATATATATATATATATATTCAATACTTAAAATTAGATATTTATTTATCTAAAATTTTTTTATGCTTCAAAAGATGTATTTCACTTTTAAAAAGTGAGTGATGATGATATTTTGATATGATATTGAAATTTATGATGTCATATATGTGCAAATTTAAGTTTAGATATTACATATGTAAATACATAAGAAATGTGTGATACGTATATAAATAGCCCAATTATTTTTTACTTTCAAATTGATTTTTTTATTTATACATATTAGAGTTTGCAGGGTTAGATCAATCATTCATCCATTAAGCTTAGAAAACTGGAGCATAACCCTAATTCTGGTGCCTATCATCCTCCTCCAGCGACAGAAGAAGGCTGCCACAATGCTTATCTCGAAGCTACGTTCTGAATTCTCTGCCTTTCTCGACCAAAAAAGGCATCGCCATTGCTACATGGTGCTATTTTCTTTGAAGCAGTCGTCAATGGAAGTTACTGTGGTTCTGGACATATTCCGGCGAGGGGAGCATGACAGCGACGGAGACGATTTTCGAGAGCTCTCGGATTTGAGCTTTCCTCTTAGTTTATTTCCTTTCGATTTTTAATTTTCTAAATTGTGCATCATGAGTTCTCTTAATTCTCTGCATAATATTTTAAATTGTTAATCCAAGGGAGAGATGTAGCTGAATTTTTGATGTTAGAGAAGTTTTAATTTGATCTATTGAAATTATTTTTACTTTTAATTCAAATTTATGTTTCGTATTTCAATATAATCTTATTATTGTAATGAAGATTCAGTCGAGAGAGAGAATTCTATGCTCAAAGATGCACAAAAAATTGCTATTAAAGAATTTGAGACCTCACATTTTTAATAAGTCAAGAAGGATAGTTTGAGAATATTTCAATTATATCATATATCAGCCGATACAATTATTATCATTTCTCCAAAGTTAGAGAAGGATAGATTGCTAGAATATTTTTTTAAGCTTTCACTATTAATGAAGGTCTTCAATATAGTCATGATCCATAAAAACTATCGAAAAATGGTGGCAGTTAAAGAATCGAAATGGTGAACTATATCAAACGAATGATCCAGCATGGTTACGGTCGAAAATCAAAGTGGTTGATGAGCCTCAAAGATTTGACGGATGGCGGTGACCGACGACAAATTGATGATTAATGATTGGTGGACCGGTGGTGGTGGCCGATTTGGTCGATGATCCAATGACGGTTGACAATGGTTCGATTTATTCTTCAAATCTCCTTTTCTTTAATAGGGTATCAAAGAAGAGATTATTTATAAATTAGGAGTGACATTTCTATAAATGGGCAAAATCCAAACCACTCATGAATGACTCAAAATGATTACTGATCATCGATATGTTTAAGTATTTGAATACTCAAATAGAGTCGATACTAGATCTTAGAATTACTAGATTCATCGTCAAGACGCCGATTTGACTATAAGTCAATATTAGAGCAGGGATCCGACATTCCAAAGTTTTAATTATTTTAATATGAGCTTTCTCTAATCGAATCTTTCGATATCAAGAATTCAAGCTTCAACTAGTAAAAAAATTTTCATATATCAATTATATTTTAATTTCTTAATCGCCAATTGCTAGTTCTTGATTTTTAGAATATAAAATTTATTTAGTTGTATTTAGTAAGTTAATTTCTTAATAATTTTGAAAGAATGAACAGTTTTGGATTTGATTAAAGTAATTTTATATTGTCATCAATTGATCAAATTAACATATTATCTAATTAAAAATATGATTGGTCATTAGAATAAAATTTTTTTATAATTTAAATTATTTATAATAAATATATCTTATTATTTTCTTTTCTCATTCAAATCTCATTCTCAAAATTTTAAAATACTTTACAATAACTTAATATAACAAAATATATATAAAATTATTTTTTATAATATATTAATTTAATAATTTAGGATACAGATGTCCCATTACTTTTTTAAAATTATTTTAATTTAACAATTCTCTGTCGCCGACATATGTATGCATACTTTATTTTTAAAAAAAACTGATTCAAATAAATCTCATTTAATTTCTTTTATTTTTTTAATGAGATGACTAAATTTTTTTAACTAATAATTAAGCATAACATTTTAATTAAATATTTTAAAAATAAATTTAATACATTTTAATGTATATTTAGCTAAATTAATTTATAATATAAATATCAAGCTATCATATCATGATACAACTTAGGTAGGTCCAAATGTTTTTACTTGGAAAGCTCTTTTCTTCTATATAAAGAGTGTACCACTAGCTTCTTTTATGATGTGTGATAAAAGATTTTAGAAATATGTTGAAACTTGACTTGAATTATAGGAATAAACAATTAAACTAAAGAATTTACATTTTAAAATATTAAATGGGATTTTAAATTTAAAAATAAAAAATAACATTTTAAATTTTAACTTTATACTCTTATTATAAATTTTTTTATAGTTTAAATAAATTATTTAGAAATATAAATTTTATAATAATATATTATAAATATTTCACAAATTATATATTATATTATTATTTATATTTTATAAATTAAAAAAAATTTACATTAAAAACTTTATATTTTTATTATAAATTATATTAATATTTATAAATCTATATAAAACTTATTCTTAATTTTTTAAATATATTTAATATATATATATATATACATATATATATATATATAATATAATATAATATAATAATATAATTATATATTAATAAATTTTAATTTGATTTTTAAAAAATATTATGTATATATTATTATTTTTATTTTATATTTATCATATATTTATATTATTTCATTATTTAGATTTTTTTTAATAATTTAAATATTTATTACGTCATCCGGTTCAACTCCGGTTGAACCATCAAATGAATCTCTCTTTCTTTGAGTTATGTAGATCCGATTTTTACAACCTTTGACTCTCATATATGAGGTTATGGTAAAAATCACTTTACTATAGAATTTTTATAGCATTAAAGTCACCCCAAAAGCCATATAAAGATAATCTCCTCATCTTTATAAAGAAAAAAAAAGTAAATAAATAGAATAACCAAAAATATCCAACTCATCGTCTCTTAGCTCAATTAAGGGCGTGGCAGAACCCCAGTTGAATCCTCTATATTTTTAGGTGGGGAAAGTAAGTCATGATAATGATCTACATAGATTAGTCAATTCCACAGATGAATTGTTGGTGGATACTCATTGCAAAAATAAATAAAAAATCCTAATGATTAACACAATCTTTACTTGAGGTGGAGTGATAACTTGGCTTTGCTTCTTATGTTTGTGTGACTAACCGTTTATGACTACCGTCATCATACATTGATGTTACGGGCTTTAATTGAATATTAGTAGTTTGAGGATCAATTCCAAGTAAGGGTGTAAGTGAGTTAAGCTGGCTCCCGAGCTGATTTGAGCTTAGCTCGTTAAAGAGCTCGCGAGCCAAGCTTATCGAGCAACGAGCTCGAGCTCATAATCAAGCTCGACTTCAAGCCTAGTTTGACTCGGCTTGATAACTTATCGAGCCGGCTCGTTTACATAATGACGAACAACAATTATCGCATATCATTATCAAAATTATGCTTTTTAAACGAGTTGAAGCATTCGAGTCGAGCTTGAGCTTAACAAAGTTTAAATAAGCTTAGCTCGATTAAGTTAAAACTCGACTCATTTACACCTTTTATCCCAAGTACCATTAAATTTCCTCCCACGCCCACTCTCCCTTGTCTAGACAAGTGTTAGTAGCTTATCATGATTTCTATTATTATTTTTATAGTGCTTTGATTCTATTGATGTTGGTGTCTTCATTGATTTCTTGGATTTCTTTGTTTTTCTTGGACTATAATGAGCATGTTTTTGTTGTATCCCATAAGATCATTCCTGATCATTTTTATTTATTATTTATTATTTTATTTATATTTTGATTCAAAATAAAATATATTTGTTGATGATATTTATCTTTTAAAATACTAGAAATACTTAATAGTTATTTTGAGAAATTTCAAAAATAATATTATTTATTTTTTAAAATAAAAAATAAAAAATGTTTAATGTATTAATACACACACATTAAACAAAGATATTAAAAAAAACATAAAAATAAGAAAATACACAAAATAAAATTGATCCCAATGAAGTCCTTAATCTAATATTTGAGTTCCCTTTGCCTTTTTTTCCTGGTGCATACCACATATCTTTTAGATGTTCACTTCTACGAAATTTTGAGTTCAACCCTTAACATTCACACCAAAAAAGGAAAAAAAAAAAGAGGCAAGCGTGACATTTTATGGTATTGTAAATTAATTCATGGATGTGGTACACTACTTTTAATATAAACCTTTTAGGGTATAGCCTAAGAAAAGAAAACTAGCCGTAAAGATGCAACCTTTCTTCTAATCCTATATGCATATTACTCTCTCTGCCCATACTCCACTGCTTCTCAGTTCATGGACCAGCAGTCACTCGAACCATCTTCAACTTTACCCTTTGCAATTTCTTCTATGCTCAGACAAAACATTTTAAAAAAGTCCTGATTCGATGCTGGTGACGTGAAGAAAAGCTATCTCTGGCGCATGCGTCGCCATTGAAAAGCTTCAGATACTTATATTAGGCATGGGAGAAGAGAGAGGAAGAGTACTTCGTCGTGGCTGCGGGGCAGCTGAGGTCACCGAACGTCGCCATTGCGGGCCGGAATATTTCCCGTAAAGAGCGTAAGATATAGCAGGATTAGCGTTCCCACGCTGGACCTGAAACCAAACAGTACATCACGTAAATGAATGCAGGAATGAAGTCAACATGGGCTTAAATCAAGCATTCATTCATGAGCATTATAAAAAAACTTTTCAAGATTAATTGACGGCTCAAATGACTTTTGAATTTCACGTATCATATAGATATTAGTGTCATATATATGAATTATGATGGAGGTCAGGGGCTTACAAAGTTGCGAAGAAGATTAGAACTCGCCGGGGATCGAGCCGCGGAGCCGGACGCCTAATGGCGAGGCGCCGGAAACGGCCGTCACCCACGGCCAATCTAGCCGTTTCGGTCGATCCCAGACGCTGGGCTCCTTCTCTCTCCATCTTCTAACACGTATCAAAGCAGGCAATTTCTCCGCGCCTTCGCATCAAAATAGCTCAGCAGTTAGCCCGTCACAAGAACTTCTCAAGCTAATTAATCCTTAATTAATTAATTAAATAATACAGTATTGATCGATGGAGGATCATTATTATTATTTAAAAAAAAAATGTTTATCAATCAGAACCGTAAGGTGTTGTTTGATTTATTAGCAATATTATGTTATTAATAAATATTAACAAGATCGAATTTTATTTATAAATAATAATTAATATTTATTTTGATGGCATGTTAAAATCAAATATAAGATTAATTTTAAAAAAATAAATAATAATACTTATTTTAAAGAGATTTACACACATATATACATCCATATATACATATAAATATACATATATTTATACTTAATATATAAATTTTTATATTTATTTATATAACAAATTATTAATATTTATTTATCTATGATAAAATATATCTTTTCATATTGTTGCGAAGACCACTGGGAGTGAAAGTTTACGAAATTTCATTTGAATTATACACACGTATTTAAAGAAGAGAGAACTCCGGAAGTTTTAACGTGGAAAACCTCGAAAAGAGGGAAAACCACTGCAAAAAAAATGTTCCACTATGTATATGCCTCAAGCTGAATCTTCCGATAACGGATTACAAGATGGTATAAAAAAGAAGGAACATAACAACGGCCGTTGTTAGTAAGCAGCATGTGGCTGACGTGGCAGGAACTGCGGAAATGGGGGAACAACTCGCGTAAATATAGGAACAACTTCCGCGAAATGCAAGGAACGATTAGGTGATTGAGGGTCGGATGGTACGACGGTGGTGGTTGACGACCGTCGCGATTCGCCGGGATCTTCGAGCTTGAGCTCTCTCCTCCTTCTTGCTTGCCCTCTCCTTCTTCACTTGGCCTCCAAAGTGTCCTCATACAGAATGAGGCTATTTATAGATTGGAGGAGTGGCTTGTAAATACATAAAACCCAAACCACTCCTCCCATCTGACTCCGATTCCATTCCTTTTGATCATTTGTGATGTATTTGGATGCTCAAATGAGGTCTGAATTGTGAGATCTTGCTTGAGATTCGCCGCCGAGACGATTTGATATACTCTATATTTGATGATCATTCGTGAGGTTTAATTCATATTCCAAAGTTTTCGATGTGCTTGATCTTGATTGATTTCGACTTGGGATCACTTGCCTTGCTTAAGATTCATGCTTGAGAATTTTGAATGTCATATCGCTCCTATTTTGGATTTCATGATCATCTTGATCATTCAAAAACAACAAATTCTTTAATGAAACTCACCATGAATCATACATTTTGGGAGAATAAATCTTCATAAAAGTACAATATGATTATGGAAGTAGATGTAAGGTAGAAGCGTGATATTTTGAGGTTATGGACTGTTTGACACTTACTAAGTTTTCGACGGGACCATGGCGCCCGCAAAGGGCGCGCGCTGGCAGCCTGCAGCCATGGCTTCAAGAACGTCATGAGCCCACCGGCTCGGCGCGGCCGCATGGCTCAGCGCGCCATGGAGGAAGCTCACCGTCGGGTCGCGGGTCATGGCCGCAAGGTCGGTTAGATGGAGTCCTGCCATGAACCTGATCGCGAACCCATCCCCATGGCCAGTTCCCGCATGAATACGTCCTTGAAGCAACATGAACCACAACTGGTCGGGCAGTCCAGGGTAGGCGGGCAAAAGCGAACGAGCGAAGTCTGTAGCGCCTTATATTCTGTAGCGCCATGGGAGCATACCAGAGGAGTCTTCGAACTTTGGCGGGTTTTGGGTTTTGGGGTTTTACCACTTTTATCCTGGGGGTCTATAAAACCCAGGTAAGAGGAAAACACTTTTCTCTCTCTTGAGTTAGGATTATTTGGAAGCGATCAAGGCGGTATATCGTCGTGGTTAGGTTTCACCGTATCGTCGACCGTCGGGTTAGGAAGCGATCAAGGCCCATATCGTCGTGGTTCGGTTTCCGACCTCGTCGGGCCGTCCGGGTTAGGGCGATCAAGGCGGTACATTCGTTGTTCGGTTTTCCCGAAAGAGGTATCGACCTCGTCGGACCGTCCGGTCGGAGGTGATCAAAGCTTCGCGGTTCTACTTTTCTTGTAGAAAATTAGCTTTCTTTCAACTTGGATGGGCGGTTCGGTTGAAAACCGCCAAGATGGCGAGAGCACCGTTAGAACCATCGTCCACGACTCGAAAGTTTATTTGGTAATTTCATAGCCTTATTAGAGGGGATAGCTTCTCTCTTTCTCTCTATATATCCCTTCTTCTTCTCTTTCCCCTCCCCTTCATATGTATGTGTTTTTCGTCGGTTCAGTAGGAAGAATTTTATCCCAAAGCTGTCTTGTGGCGAAGAGTCAAAAGAAGATCGCATATTGAGGTGAGTGGTCTTCACAAAATTCTTGATTTTTATTATTTCTCCCTCTTTATTTATTATGTATTCTTACGGGGTGATGGCAGAAGAAAACTCATAGTGTGGCTACGGATGATATATCATCCATCACATCATGCTTAATAATGGTGTTCATGAAAATTTTTCTTCCCAAATGAGTTGGTGGTATTGTTGCCAAAAGTCGATCGAGCGTTCACCTCAGTACTTTACTATTTACGAGATGACTCTTAGATGCGGGGTGCGATTCCCTTTGGCTCAGTTGATTGAGATCTTCAAAAGCGTGGCGTAGCTTTTGAATTCTCGTTTTGAGCTTTAATGGTCATCGTTGGTTTGACTACCTTCTTGAGAGCGTGGTGTTACTTTGAACATCGAATACTTGTGCGAATGTGTAGATTCACATGTGATGCTCGAGGGGCGTGTTCTTATCGGACTATAAAGAATTGGATAGAATTTTCTGCACGGGATCCATCTAGAAATTGGTCCAATGGATTCTTTTTTGTGAAGAATGAGTGGGGACTTCCTGAGAGATGGGGGAGATTGAATGATCTTCCAGATCCATTGATATCGAGAATGATATCTTAGCAACTCTTAATATTCACGTAGGAAGCTTGCAACATGAGTTACGCATTGTATACTGATTGAAGATAGGATGTTCAAGGTTGGTCTTTCCATCCGGCCGGGAAGATCTCAGCTCTTAGTTGAAGAGGTCGAGTAAAGGTGATGAGATATTTCCTCATACTCATAGGGTTCTCTCGAGAAGCCCGTCGCGAATCATCTGATGATTCATCTTTTACGGAAAAAGAAGACTTGTCTTTGAAATGACCACGCGTCATATCTGGAGAAGATGCTGCCCCATTGGCCGAGAGTTTAACTGTTTTAACTCACGATGGGGAGTTCGTTACTGAAATTCACGAAGAGGTATTAAAAACACATATGCTCGGGCGTCAACGGGCGGATGAATTGGTACATTATTTTTACTTCTTTCTTCCTTTCTTCTTTTCCCTCATTCTTTATGTAACATTGGTGCTGATTTTTTTTTTTTTTAGGTAACTCAATCGTTAGGATTGATGGCTCATCTGGGTGTTGCCTTAGATGAGTGGAACAGTGAATTTGTGAAGGTAAAGTATCTGCAAGGCGAGTGTGAGCGAAAGATGAATGCTAAGGCCAAAGAAGTGGCGACTTTGGAGGATCGGTGGCCGTGTAGGGCTAGCGAACATGTCGACTTCTCTTTCTCTTGATGTCGGGAGGTGGAGCGCGCAGTGATGAGCTAATTGAGGCAAGGAGAGGCTCGCCCGATGGAGAAGAGGCTCAAGGTACTAGGTGGAGAAAAGCATTACAAGATCGTCTTTTGGAGAAAGAGCGTACAGTGTCAGAAGCGGAAGCAAATGAAATCTCCTTGAAGGCGGTGGAGGACTTCAAGAACTCCCTGGCTTATCGTGGTACAATTGAAGACTATGTTGAGAAGCTTCGTAATCATATACTTGATGTTGAAGTGAAGGACTTGGAGCCCAATGTTTAGAGGAGGGCTTCATCCAGGGTTCTGAAAGGAGTTGTGGATCACAAAAGCGGAGCTAGAATTGAGGATATATCTCTAGCCAAGCATCGAAGATCCTTGCGGATTGAAGATGAAGGAGTTGTGAGTGGGCTCGAGGAGGATCTCTAGTAGTGAGGAGGGCGTTGATATCATGTAGTGTCTGATTGTAGATGTCTTTTCTTTGTTGTTTGTTTATGTAATGTTATTAGCGTGTATCGGGATCTTGATTCTCTCTTATAGTATCATTATTATCTTGTTGATGATATCTATGTATATTTTATTATGATTATTATTTTTATACACCCTTGTCTTGTTCTTACCCATGGTGATTGGTGAGAATATCATTTGGCGTTCTTGTATGTATGCAATTGGATCCGGGATTTTGACCTATCAAGGTTGTTCATCGAGTACGATGATGTTAACGTATGGAAGAGGTGGTGGGAAGTCCACCAAGGACCTCTTAACCTTTCCTAGGTTGTTTGTCGAGTTTTGCTCAATGACATTAACGTATGGAAGAGGTTCGATCAAGTCCCCAGGATTGATCATGTTCGATTGAGATATAGCATTAGTCATATATTTCTCAAGTGGGGAAAAAGGAAAAAAAAGAAAAAACATCCGTTAGAACAAAGCTACAAATTCACTTACTTTGATAAGTTGATACAATCATAAGACAGATATGAGCTTCAAGAGAAAATGACAAAACAACAACAATAACAACAACAACAAGTCAAGCTATCCCATTAGTGGTCGGTATACGAGGATGAAGTGATAGGCGAGATAAACTAAAAGTTGCAATAATTATGCAATAAGAGTTCGCGATAATATTTTGAGATTCTTAGCATTCCAAGTTGGTAGAGTTTTTCCTTCTAGATCCTTGAGCTTGAATGTTCACGGCTTGTAGCTATAACCACATATGGACCATCCAGAGAGGTGAGAGTTTATTGCGTTGAGGGCCTTTGCACGACTTGAGACCATTAGAACCAAGTCACCGGATATTGACGAGGTTTTACTCTTACATTGAAGTGGCGAGCTACCCTTTGGTGATAGAGCGTCAGAAGTAGGGATGTCCGCGAGTTTGAGGGGGTAGGTCAGAGTTTTCTTCATTGCTACCATGATCGAAAAAATTGGACTCTTGGACTTGGAACCCGATATCCAGGTATGATAGCTTAATGCGAAACACAAGTTATATGGCGTCTCACTTCGGTTGGGGTGCTGTAGTCGGTAAGCCGGAACATTGGAAAGCTCATCAACCTTGCCCCGACCTTCTCAAGGCGTGTTTTTAATCCTTTGAGTATAGTCTATTGGTAGCGTGCGCGTTAGTTTGTGGATGTGCCACTATGCGGCGGTTGAATGTGAAGATCTTTGCAAAAGGGCGTAAAGACTTTTCCGATAATTGAGTCGTTGTCGGTGATGATCTTTGCGGGAAGGCCGAATCGACACTATATTTTCCACAAATTGTTTAGCGTTTGCCTCCGTGATTTTGGCGAGTGGTTCGCTTCCACCCATTTAGTGAAGTAGTCGGACTAGAATGATGAACTTTCTTTGTCGATCTTGTCGGAAAAGGTCCATTATATCAATTCCCCAGCAAAAGGCCCACGGGCTTTGAAGAGATGAGAGCTCTTATGCGGTATGTGAGGAAGGTTTGAATATGCGACAACTAGCACATTTTTGGTGAACTCAGGCATCTTGTTTCCTTTGTAGGCCAATAGAATCCTTGCCTTATAATTTTAAGGGCTAGCGCCCTTCCTCCTAGGTGTTCTCCACATATTCCTGAGTGAACCTCTCTTAGCGCATAATTACGATGGTGGAAGACTTGAGGTATGGCAGAAAGCTTCGTTTATATAGTTCACCTCAATAATAACAAAGTTTGCGGCTTGTCTTTGGAGTGGCGTCGATAGGTCTTGGGAGGCTTCCTTCTTGCAGGAAAGACATGATGGGGTCCATCCATGAGGGTTCCTTCACCTCATCAATCGTTTGTATTACCCACGGTCCTTGAATACTGGGAAAATATATTTCTTCAATATGCTTTCTCTTGAATAGATCTCCGTAGCGGGCGTAAAAACTTAGCGAGGCGTCGTATTCTCTCAGTATGTGAGTGATTTGATGCCTTAAGATGGGCAAGGCGACTTCACCAAGTCGGCGTATGTAGAGTTAACCGATATCGTGGATTCGACTTGGCGGCAATGATGGCCGAAAATCATATTAGTTAGAAATTTTAAGCGAAGTCCATACTCTAAGGTATTCTTGGGGAAATAAGTAAACTCACCCCGGTATTCAAGCTCCATCAACGTAGAGTCCATTGAGGAAATAAAGGCGTGTGATAGACATATCATTTGGAGTTGCGGTCATTCCACTATGAAGTCTGGTATTTGAGACTTTTATGTCGAGGTAGAAAATGAATGTCAAATTCTCCCAATTCCACTGACCACTTAATTAATCTTCCAGATGCTTTCGGTTTCTGTAGGATAGCTCTTAATGGTAGATTAATGTAAACACCGATAGTATAAGCTTGAAAGTATGGATGCAATTTTTGAGCTGAAAAAACTAGGGCTAATGCCATCCTATCTGGGAGTGGATAACGACTTTCTATATCTGAAAGTATTTTGCTGACGTAGTAAATTGGTCGTTGTATCCCATTTACTTCCTGTATCAAGGCGAGCTTATTAGTGGGAGAGGCCAAGATATAAGTATAATATTTCTCCTTGAATAGGCTTAGACAGTAGAGGGGGAGATGCTAAGTACTCTCTTAGTTGTTCAAAAGCAGATTGACATTCGTCGGTCCATTGAAAATTATTATTTTTTGCTCCTTTTAATATTCTGAAGAATGACAAGTATTTGTCCCCAGAACGAGCTAAGAAACGAGATAGGGCAGCGATCCGTCCATTTAGACGTTGAACTTCCTTGATATTCTTTGGAGGGGTCATATCTCTGAGAGCCTTAATTTTCTCAGGGTTGGCTTCTATTCCGCGATGGGTTACCATAAACCCAAGAAATTTTCCGATGTAAAGGCACATTTGGTGGGGTTGAGCGTATGTTATAGCGCCGAAGAAGATTGAAGCGCGTTCTAAGTCGAGATATGTTGTGATTCTTCGGGCTTTTACCAACATGTCGTCCGTATACTTCCATCGTCGCCGATAGGCCTTTGAAAACCATATTCATAAGGTAATAGGTACCGCGTTTTAACCGACGACATAACTTGGTAGCGGTATAAACCTTTATATGTTTGAAATCTTGTGGCTTCTTCATCCATTGGGTCCATTCTTATTTGGTTATAACGGAGTAAAGCGAGCATTTGATGGCCGCATAGTGTATACCAATTGGTCAATTCGGGAAGGGGAAGCTATCTTTAGCCTTGTTAAGGTCAATACACATCCTCCATGTTCCATTTATTTTCTTAACCATGACAACATTTACTAGCCATATAGGGTAATATACTTCTCGTATGAGTCCGCTTCAAGGAGCTTGTTAACTTCATGCTCAATAGCACGGAAGCGGTGCAACTCAGCTTCTTACGGATGATCGGTTTGGATGTTGGATTAATCTTGAGGAGTGCATGATCACATGGGGTTAACCCGGCATATCGGTCGGACTCAGTGAAGATGTCTTGATTTCTACGCAGAAATCTAGTTTTCTCTTTGTTCCTTTGGCAGGGATCCTACTTGCAGTGGATTGGTCATCCGATAATGTAAGTCTTCTGATGCTTTGTGGGGTGCTCCTTCATCCCAAAATTAAAATCTTCAATGCTAAAGGTCACGGAAGGAGCTTGTCTGAGGTAACATGATTGACTGTTGATTTCCAGACTACTCCAACTCCACGGTTGGAAATTTCATCTTAAGATGAGATATTGAAGTGATTGCAAAGATTGATTGGAGGGGCCTTCCAAATATAGCGTTATAGGCGACTTGACCACCATAAATTGGATTGAATGAGTCACTTAGAATTCTCAGAACAAGGAAGAGTGATCGTCCCTTCTACTGCAGGCGATTGAAGTGATGTCAAACCCGTACAATGGTCCCGGGTTGGAGCTTTTTCCTACGAGAATGCTCGAAGCGTGGAGTAAAATAGGACATCGAACTCACTATCAACCAAAATCCTTTTAACATTATAGCATGGGTCACCGATCCTGCGATGACAAGTGGATCTTGATGAGGAACATGGACTCTTCTAATCATTAAAAGTGATGGAATGATCGATGATACGATTTCTTTAACTCGGCCCTTCAAAAGCGGTGATGAGGATTATTAGATAATTGGTCCTCCGTGATCTGTCAATCTCCCAAGTAGGATGATCATTTTGATGCTTACGTGATGATTGTCACGGTTGCCCCAGTTGGCGAGTTGGTTTGAGTTGGTTGATTTTCGAAATCGTGCAGATATCCTTCTTTGAATGAGCCTCTCAATTTCTTCTTTGAGTTGTTTGCATGCTTGTATGTACCGGCGATGAAAGTGGCAATATTGCTCCTGATTTCTCGAATTTGGTTTCAATGGATGTGGCCATTTGATGATTTCTTTATCTCGAATAGCCATTAGAATGTTAACATGAGATGAATTTAGCGGTGAGTATTCCTTCTCTGGTCGTGGTTCACGCCGCTGGTATGGGGGTCGTGGAGGAGATCCGGTTGCTTTCTTTTGATGTGACGGTCGCATTCTCCGGGACACTCTTACGTTTTCTGATTGCTCAAACTGTTTGCGATGGGCATTGATAGCCTCATCGGCAGAGATTTGTTCTTCCATGCGGTGAAAATAAATATATGTATCTCGCATTAACAATGAGTAAAAGGTCGGTGAACCTCCAAGAAAAACTCCTCTTAATAATTGAGTCTACCCAGGATTTGGCGAGCTTCTAAGGAAAACCTTTGAAAGTATTCCTTAAGTGATTCACCTTCATTTTGACGAATGCCGGAGAGATGGGAGGAGTCTTTGATGATCCTTGGTTTGCAATGAAGCTGTTCCACGAAGATTTTGGCGAGTTCATCAAATGTATGGATAGATCCCCTTGGAAGAGAGTAGAACCAAGTGCGAGGCTTGTCCCTTGAGTAATAGGAAAGACCGACAAAGCGGCATGTCGAGCTCATTGGATATGCATGATGGTCACATGGTCGATGTGTTCGTAATTCATAACATCATAAGGGTCAATGCTTGGAAGCTTAAACCCTACGGGATGGGATGTCGAAGAATAGCTTGACAAAGGGGAAGACTCTTGATAACCTACGGTGAGAAAAATATGATTCCGTCTTTGTGATGGAGTTCTTCATAGCGTTGTAATTCACGCATTAATATGGCGGCGGGTCAGCAGGTGAAAATGCGCTACCGCAATAATGGCATTGGCGGTGGTTACCGCGTGATGGATGGGTGGAAGCTGGCGGTGTCGAAGTTCAGATCACGGTTTGGTGGTGGTGGAACTTGCGTCTAGAGAGTAGCATATTGTCCTCCGCAGTAATAATCGATCTTGGGCGGTGTGTTTGCCGTGATGGAGGTTGTTGTGTTCCGTAAAAGTCGGATCATCTCATTTTGAGACTCTTCCATTCGGCATAGTTCTTCTAAAGAGATTCACTGTGCGCCTTGATCATGCCATTAGGGGGGAAGCTTGATGTCCCTAGTTCAAGATTGGTTTTGAGTGGGAGTTAGCGAGAGGCTCGTATTATGAAGATTGCTATTGGTCATGATGTAGGTGTTCAAAAAGTATGATTGAGGAGTCTTTTCCCACATGGCGCCAAAGCTGCGTCTTGGGAAGACCGATTCTGAGAGTGAAAGTTACTTTAGCTTTGTTGATTAGTCAAACAGGTATTTAAAGAGTGGCGAGAGAACTCAGTTTCAACGTGGAAAACCTCAAAAGAGGGAAAAAAACCACTGGCGCAAAAAAATATTCCTATGTATATCCTCAGCAGAATCTTCCGATAACGGGATTACAAAATGGTATACAAGAAAAGAACAACGTATGTAACAGCGGTGAGGTTGTAATAGTTCTGATGTGCGGCAGTGATGGTGGGCTGCGTGTAGGAACTTTAGTGGAGAACAATTTCGGCAGAAATATAGAGAACAAGCAATCAAAACGAGATTGATTGGCGGGTCGGTGGCGGTGGCGGCCGACGGTGTGGTTGGCGGCCGTCGGGAGGTGGTGATCTTGCTGGGATCTTCGAGCTTGAGCTCTCTCCTCCTTCTTGGGCTCCTCTCCTTCACTTGGCCTCCAAAGTGTCCCTTATGGAGAATGAGGATTTATAGGTGGAGGAGATGCTTGTAAATACATGAAAACCCAAACCACTCCCTCCATGGACGGCTCGGGCGATTCCTTGATGATTTGATGTATTTTGAATATTTGGATGCTCAAATGAGGGTCGATTGTGAATCTTAGGCTTGTTAGATTCGTCGAGACTCGATTTATATAAATACTATATATTTGATGATCATTCAGTTTAATTAAGTATTTGTTTAGATGATGTTTTGCGTCTTGATTGATTTATTTGGGGTCATCGCTTTCGCTTAAGATTCATGCTTCTTGGGGAATTTGAATATCATATCACATATATATATAATATCATAAAAAATTATCTATATCTAGCCAGTTCAGAAAGTTCATTTTTCAGACTCAATATAATATATATATATATACATATATATATATATATATATATATATATATATATATATATATAAACATTCATATTTATATATTTTTTATATTTAAAAATTATGATAAATCCATCCCTCAAACTATTAAATATACGGTCATCACTAACCGGCGGCCGGCCACTACGAAGGCCGAGTGAGGCGCCTTTCGCTCTCCTCCGCGCTGTGATTCCTTTCGCGAGAGCGCCTTCTTAACCTATAAATGAAAAAAACCAAGGACAATAAACATACGCTTGTTAAATTTTACATAAAATATAGCAATCGGAGATGGGAGGAAGGAAGGAAAATGAGATTACTGGAGTTCCAGGACTGGTGACGAAATCAATTTCGCCGGGGATGGTGGTGGCGAGGAGCGAGAGATTTGCGACATCAAGGGCGACGTAGCTATTAAAGTTTGCCACCGGTGCCGGCTCCCTCTTCCAATCATCAGAGGTCATGCCAGATTCGACTCCTTCGGCGAAATCTTTATTTATGGTATTGAAAACCTATATTGTGTGAGAATCATGGAATCGAGGAAAGGAACAGTACTAGAAAGACAAAAGGAATTTGAGAGAAAGGGACCCCAGGGCTCACCTTATTTAGGGTTTCCGCCATGAAATAGACCGATTATTCTTCTTTGTAGTCGACGATAAAGCCTCCACGGCTCGAAAGCGCAGCTGGGAAATTTATCGAATTTTCGTGTGGTAATGGAAGGAGTTCAATCTTGAGAGTGTTTTCATTTTGGGTCCTATAAAAAGGGATACAAAGTAAGGTGGGAATTACAATCGAGAAAATGTGGGCGATTCGGCCTCGATGTTTTTAGACCTCGAGTTGTTGATAGATATTATCGAATTGTTGATTGATTATTATGCGAGGTGTTTGATTTTATATTTAAATTTTAAATGATGCTTAATTAATATATATTTATTATATATTGGTTATAAGTATTATTTATTATTATATATTGTTGTCATATTAATTATATATTAATATATTTATTATATATATATTAATATTAATATATAATATTTTATAATTAATATATAATAATTATGTATAGAATGTCACATAATATTATATTATTATATTCAGATTCTTTATGTGATAATTTTTTTGAGTTATTAATGCAAATAATTTGGAGAAAATTATTTGAGGATAAACTGATAGCATTTTATTTGATAATAAAATTATTTTATTTTACATGTGTTGTTTATTTCAAAAATAACATATTATATTTCAATATATAATTATTAAATTAAATAAATAAATTATTTATTAAATATTTTAATAATTTTATTTATAAATATTTAAAATTTTAGCATTTAGATATCTTAGTAAAATTTATCAAATTAAATATGAATCTATAGGCAAGATGTGCCTTAACTTTTTTTTAAATAAATTATAAATAATTCAAATTCTAATTTTAATAAATTTATAATCAAATTAAACGTCTTAACATTACAAGTCTACTAGCATAAAAAAGGAGTCAATTTAAGATAAAATGAGTTCAAATGATGTTTTAGAAATATAACAAAAAATTTGAAGATATTAATTGAATGTTGTGAATGATCTCCAAATTAATGGGAGAAATATAATGACTCAAGATCACTTAAATTCAAAGTCAATAAGACACTTAAATCCTCAAGAGCCATCTATGACCATGAGAATCAATATGGACTATTTGATGGCATGTTTTGTGATTTAGGATAATGATAATAAAATAATTCATTCAAAATTCTGTAAATAGAACTTCTTTCTCACCATGAGAGATAAAAAATGAGGCTTGTAAAAGAGGAGAAGAGTTTAGCTAGCTTAGCGTTCATCATCAACAATCATCACTTGATAGCCATTTGTCTATTAGTATGTTAATCACGATCATATTGGTGTTATGATATTATTCTAAGATTATTATTGCCTGATTTCTATACACAACTTTACAATCTTGTCTAAGCCTTGTGATTTTTCTTTTTTCATTTGATTTTTCACATTAAAATTATGGTGTTTCCCAAATTCTCTTTAATTATCTATGTGTGTTGGATTTTCAATCAAAGCTAAGGCTCAAATATTTTTATTCTATTATTATGAATTTTTTGACACATAATAAATTGTATTAAATTATAATATGTAACACACACAGATATATATATTTTTTAAACTAGTATGATAGCTTCTTTCTAAATGACGATGAACTAGTTTTATATATGATTTGATGTGATGAATAAAATCTTATTCTAAAAAAATAAATTTAGAATACACAATGTTTAAATTTATGTTTTAAGTATGAGATTTTCAAAATATTGAAATAAAAAAGATAGAAAAAAAAAAACGAAGAGAAAATGGAATATCAAGAATAAATTAGAAGAAAGGGAGGAAGGAAATTGTTCAAGTGCAAAAAACGGTGGAGTTTACAATCTAAAAGAGGATAATGAGGCAAGGCCTATGTTGGAAGAGGACTAATATCGTCTATATTTATTGACCTAATGACTTCCTTTTGCGGTCATAACGGGACAGCCAAAAATTTATCCTTTCTTTTTTTCCATTAATATTTTTATTTCGAACTTGACTTAGAAATTCAGATTCAGATTGATGCAATTGCTATACATATCGGGTTCTAGTTGATCTAAATAACTCAAAAATAATCCAAATATGACATGATTACCATTCAGAATTGGGTTAGCTGGGATTGAGATAGGTTAATTGGGTTAAATAGGACATATTTGGGTTAGTTTAATCGTGCTAATTTAAAATATTATATGATTTATATAATAAAACAGTTATATAGATTGGGTTTGAGTCGGGTTTGATTTGAATCGAGAAATTTGACCCGTGTAATAATCTGATCAGATTTGAATCAAGTATAATCTGATCCAATCAGTTTCAATTTAAATCTAAATCCAATTTTGTTATATAATTTTTTTATTTATGTGGCCTAAAGTAATTGAGAATCTTATAAAGTAGACCCACTCTACAATATTTGACTTTTAGTTTTGACTTTTGGCATCAAATAAAAACATGAATAAAACTTCATAAGTTTACTTCAACAACATTTGTTTGTGACAACTTTTGATAGCTCTATTTATCACACTAAAATGCATTGGATTTTGACCTTCGCCAATATTGTATTGGCCCTTTAAGTAGATTGATTTTCTTAGTCTTATGTAGTCTTGATTTGATGAATTGCCCCTTATAGTGTCTATTATACTATATATGTAAAAGAATGTCATGATAGAGATTATTTATATGTGGCCAATTTAGTCCCAAATTATCTCTCATGTAAAATAGCGATATAAAATAATCCTAATTTAGTCTCTCAACTATACAAAGTTGATCTCGATTTAGTCTTTGAGGAACTATTTTAGATTAGTTTTATATAGTAAAAAAATAAATTAGAGAAATGTAATATTATGATACTAATCAATCACTTATAAAGAGTCAGAGGATCATTTTAAGATTTTATCCCCAAATATGTTATTATATATTCTTATAAGAAAGTTATTTTGTTGTCTTACATTGAGCTTAGAATAAGTCTATAGAATTATAACAAGAATAACATATGATAGATATATCATATGTCATCAATTGATATGGAGACTTCTTTTATACTCTTTTTAGTATTGTAATATTACTTTTTACAAAAAATAAAATTATATCTCAAGTATTTTAATTATTAAAGATTGAATGGGTCATCTTTTAGATTATATGGGCTTTCCAAGGCCTCTCTCAAGTGGTCGTTGGCACAGTTTTGTTAACGGCCTGTAAGTTTTTCCTTCTAAGATTCACATATTTGCTCAAAGACATGATAAGGCCGTGTTAACTCTTCAGAAAAAAAACCTGCTGTCACTTTCTGATTTCTATCTTGTATAAATTGTAATAAAGTTTATTACAATTGGAATAATTATGATGATAGAACTATGAGGACTTCATCATATTTATATATCATTTTGAAAATGCGAGGAGACAGGGCCTGCTTCTACGAGCAAGATTATTTGAGTGAAAATAGTTATATATTTGATTTGATAGATGCCGTTTTCTTAATTTATGTAATAATGATTGCAGATGGGTGCATGGATTTTAATTTAAATTTAAATAGTTAATTTTATTTAATTTATATATTTTTTGTTTGAATATTTGATCATTTAATAATGATTTGACATTAGAATTTGAATTTATTATTATTATTATTATTATTATTATTATTTATTATTATTATTATGAAAATCTCTCGGTTGAAATATTTCAATCAATAGTCAGTTGGTTTATTATTTGCTTTTGATCCGTCACTATTAATTTAATAATAGAGGATCGATTCTTGTCATATGATAATTAGCTTCTCGAGATGTGTATTAGATTGAAAATATTATAATAACATCATTTGATTTTTTAGGTTTTGTTAACAGTCCAGATCCAGCGAGAATCAACCCGTAAATCAGTTTAAGCATTCATAATATTTGCATGCGGTTATTAGAATACTTGTACTAATTTTGGAAAGATCAAATTTAATTGACGATTACTTTATATTTTGTACCAGAATTCATTTCTTTCAAATGATTGCATAAATTATGAAGCACTTAAATTGAGTGATAGTTGGCTCCATAATTTATGCAAATTTAATACATTTGAAGTCTGTTTAGAATTTAAGCGAACACCTTTTGTCTATTAGCATTAATGTGGTGCAAATCCGGTGGCGTAGCATTTTGATTCTTGTTCAATTATTTAATTAATATTTATTTATTTACATCTAGTTCATAGCTCATTGAGCTCTTTTAAGTTTCAAAAAACTTAGCTCGTGATCACTGAGAAACTTATAGGCTCATCACAAGTCTCATTCAAATTATTTTTGTTCTGAACGATTATATTTGATCCTTGTTTTGATTGAAGGACAAGCTTTCAAATCCACTAAAAGTTTTGTTTGTGCTCGTAGACAACTATCTAGATCATCAGAAGCTTTACTTGATCTTTATTCTTGTTATGAGATAAATTCTGAAGTTCGTTAAAAATTTTATTTATGATCGTCAACAAGTTGTCGAGATCTCATATTAGATCATTCTTATTTAAAGACTTTTAGAATTTTGTATGAAAGTTTAATTTTGATTTATTTTTCTATGTAAGTTTACTTTGAGTTTATTAATACTTTTATTTGACCATGTTTAAGTCTCCTGTCAATTTGAATTTTGACCTAGGCGTCGTCCACGCATAAGGGGTATGTATTCTTCGGCCTTCTACTCTGAGCATGATGGTCAATATCTTGACATTCGTAGTCTTTTTCTACTCTCTTGAGCATAACAGTCTTCAAACACCGTAATTTTAATTGATTTTAATTTTGAGCTTCAGTTCATTTTGTATTAAATTAATTAAGTCTTATCGGTTTGAATTTGACAACTCCACATTTTCCCACATACATCGAGAGTTATTTGACCCTCTGTTCCTTGTCATCTCGGTGTCTTATGACACTATGACTGTGATTTTCAACCTATTAGCTCTAGTGAGCATAACAGGGTCTTCAAACACCTACATAAAAAGAACATATATGTTGATTTATTCTTTAATTTATCATTTTCAAATAAGTTCAATTTAAGCTCGTCAACACTTTTATTTATTATAGTTTAGGTCTCTTATCAGTCTAAAATTGACCTCCGGCGTCGTCCTACATAAAGGGTTGCATCGAGTCTATTATCATCACCCTCGGCGTAATGGTCGGTGTCTTTGCGACATACGTGATCTTTACCTAGTTTTCTTGGCATGCAGTCTTCAAATGATAAAAAATACCAAAAGAAATCATATTCATAGTTAGCCATCGTACATATAAATGACACAGAAAGCCTTCTTGAACGTCTAACTTCTGCAAGTCCAATGCTCCGATCCTGATGATTCCACAAAATCTCGCGGTCCTCTTCATGCAAGCAGACACATTGATCAATAGTTTCTACGCCAACAGTATATTTTATAAAATGAGCATCAAAGTATTTAATGAAACCCAAGTAATCGCAACCCCTCTTTAGGGGATGCGCATTTTTTTTTTTTAAGCCCATCTTCACCAGCATCAAATGCATTCTTTCGGTAGTGTGGTTCATTTGGATCTCCGTATGAAACAACCATTTCTAGAAAACTCAACGTATGAGCTATAGACCTAGGTCCACGACTACCATCAACATATGCAACAGAATGGATTACCAATCCTTCTCTAGGAGTGAAACCAATTCGGAAGTTCCACTTCTGCCACTCAACAAAGTAACCATTGACACGAAAACTAGGGCCTTCAGACTGAAGAATGTGCAGAGGCTTTACGTCACTTCGGTCAACACCTCCCCGTGTTTCACCTCGAGTGTAATTTCTCAATGGATCAGCAGGAGGCAGAGAAGGAAGAGCCGGCGTGGTGGTTGAGGCCGGCAAGGCGAGATCCAAAAGGCGTTCTGGCGATGTCATACTGGATTAGGCGGTACATGTCGGCAGCGGTGGCGGCGTCGTCGAGCTCGATGCAAGTAACGAGGCAAGGGCGAGAACAAGGACTGAGTAGATCGATTCCACACCTCGCCGCCAACTCGACCTTTTCTTGCGTCGACCATTGTTTTAATCTCCAACTTGAGAGAGATCAATGCCCACAAGAAGCTGTTCCTTCAATTTCCTCAGGCTCTCATCATCCTTGTCCATCTCAAGATGCTCCTTGAGAGCGAGCTGGGGGTAGGCCGAGCACCACATGAGCATTCTCCTCGTCGTCTTCCTCGTCCCCATCATCGTCGTCATCTTCGCCACCGTCAGTGGAGCAGACCGAAGTGCTGCTCATTTTCGTGATCAGCACATTCTCCGAATTGCTCGGCTCTGTTGATGTCGCCTGCCGCTATAAAGGTGATCTCTTTCGATGTTGGTGTAGACATCTGCTCTCCCTTCCTCCTTGCTTTTCGAGTAGGTTTCTTGGATTTGTTTTCGTACCAGAGAAATAAGAGACAAGAGGATGAGAGAGGATTGGGAGCTTGGCGATGTGCGTCTGGTGAAGAAAGATCAGGTCCGGTCAAGGGAGTGACAGGCCGTGGAAGATATCCACCGGGGGCGGCTGTAGCATGCATGGGAGATAATTATCTCTCTTTTTTTTAGATGGCCTCCACGTGAAGAGGGCTGACAAAGGGATGGGTTGCTGGCCGGTTATTGGTTAGAATGGGCGGTGGGTATAGAAGCTGCTGGCAGATATAATGAAGTCTTCCCTCCTTCATACAACATGTATTATGGCTCTTCTATAGGGTGATTCTATCCCATTAAATATAACCCATTTTTTATTTTTTTTTTTTTTAAATCAAAATTTTAAATAGATAGTTGAGATATGAACATGTTAAAGCAGCAGATAATCATTTATGTTTAACTTTAAAATTTGAATAATTATAATAATTAATTTTTTTTTAGAGAAACGGATATTGAAATTAAATAAATGTAATTAGACATTGAATGCATTTTATTTATTAATTTTGCTTGATCACTAATATATAGATTACATATATTTATATTTAAGTTAATTCTCTCGATTTTTTTTAATTATCTTCGACTTAATTTTAAGATAGGGGATATATACGATGCATATCATCTCTCGGAACACATGTAGATTTTAGTGAATTTTCTCATGCAATAATCTAGGGCAATATAGATAGCTATCATAAGTAATTTTGACATTTTGGATGCACACGATCCGTTTTTGATCGGGCCGTTTGGTTTCGGCGTTGAATGGTCAATTTGATTCAAAAATTATAAACATGACCGTTCGACGTTCACGTAAATTTTTCTGAATTGAGCACGAATAGTCTCATTTGATAGGTTTCAACATTAACGGTGCCATCAATTTCGTCAACAAAGATCATTTGAGCAATATCGCGACTTCCCGACCTCGATATGCGTATTGGCAGTTCGACAACTCGATCTCTTGATTGGTCGACCGTCGGATTGTGCAATATTTAGATTATAACCAGTTTTGACGTTCTGAATGTGATGACGAAGGCCGTTCATCTATCGGAGGTCATTTGGGTTGATTTTGGCGATGTCCAGTATGTTTAAGCTCCGATTTGCGTGTTGAAGCTCGTCAAATTCACCTTGTGAGCTCGACTTGACTTATGGCGCATACATGAAGGTCAACAATGGTATATCATTCAATTCTCTAATATTAGTGAGAGAAAACTTTATTTTTTAAATGTTATTGATTAATCGTACGAAGTATTTGTGTTAAATTCTAAGAAATTGTGGGCTCCAAAAATTCGTCATCGACCTTACGACAAATATTGAATTGAAGAGAATATGATTTGAAGTGTTGGTGTAAGTTTCAGAAGGTAAATGGAATAGTAGATAAGACACTACCCAGAGATTTCATTCTCATTTGGTGAGGACTTTAGATCTAGTTTGGGTTTCTAGGCAAGCCCTATAGTTAATTATCCCTCAATAATTGAGAGAACTTTCGATTAAGGCTAGTCGTTAGGTGCTAAATGTGGCGTAGTAGCGGCATGTGGAGTTTAAAAGTTTAGATTCTAAATTCATCATTTCAGCAACCGATAGTTGGGAGAATGATGGCGTGCGATCTAGATCCCATGATTCCATCATCCGAGTGGTCCCTAGTCTACTTAGGCAGAGGAGGTAGTGACAACCCAACCGAAGATTCTTATCGCAACACATGTGTTACATCGTCAAGAAATCCTTGTGACTGGGGTGATGTTTGTCAGGAGATATGTTTAAACTACCTTGATAGAGGGTTGTTTGCCTATCAAATGTACCAATGATTCACAACAAAGGCGAGAGCCATTGGGGAACATCTTTATGGTCGTGATCGTAATATAATAGAGTCGGCCAAACCACCGTCAGGACCAGGTAAATGCGCTTCATCAGTGGAGCTCTTGGCCAAGCAATGAGGACAGACCGTCCTTCTGAGATTGATTGAGAGTGAACATAATAAACACTTGATTTGACATTGTTTGTGAGCTAGAGTTTCTTAATTTGTCACCATCGATAAATAGTTGCAAAAGGTGGATAGATTGAGTTTTGATTTAAGCTTTTAATAATAGAATTTCATTTAAGCAGTTTTAGCTTGCTACTTAAAAATTAATTAGTGAGAATATGTTTAAGAGCTTTAGATCCTGTTAACTCTATTTAGCTGTTAATAGAGAATTAAATCTACTATCACCTAACAGAATCAGTTTCTCAAATATTTTACTGATTTGAAACTCTTATTATAGATTTTTTTTGGTTAAGACCCTCAAGACTAAACCGGTAACAACCTGCAACATCTTCAACAGAATTTAAGCATTAGGTGCCCATGTGAGTGTATTTGAGAATGCCCTAATTAATGCATTCTATTCACTTGTACAAAATATTGCGAATCCAGTGCATAAAAGACGTTGTAAATTGATCTAGTATAATATTAGATTTTTCAGATTAATATTTAATTGATTCCCATTTAGCATGCACAACCTTTTTAGATATTAAAATTTATACTTTAAATCTCTATGTTCGAGTATATGCATGTGTTTATTGCTTAGCTAATTTCACCTAATTAGTAATTTAGTTGATTTTGAAAATCATAATTTAGAATGAAGTTCCTTAATTTTTGATTGAAGGAAGCCCTAGGATTTTTGTAGAATTAGATTTAGTACCGCCTTCTCTCTACTTGTACGAAGAATTGCAGATCCAGTGGAGAACCTTATTTTGAAGCTATAGATTCAAAAGATAACTTAATTTGTTATTTTAAAAGAATATTTACCCTTCAGAGTAGCTTTCATTTCCCCCTCCTTTTTTTAAAACTTTCCTATATTCATTTTCCCCCTCTTCTTATTCAAACTTTCTTCATTTTCCCCCTCTTTTCTTTTGAAAGTGGACCCTTCACTATCCCAATTTCTATAAATAAGGCCAAGAGGGAGTCTCACATTCCATTCCATTTGTTTGAAGGGTTGGAGTTTAGGCATTTGAAAGGGAAATGTTAGAAACTTCAGTGGGCCTTCAACTTTGCTTAGATAAATTTCGTAAGTGCTTTTCATCCCTCTTTTCTTGTTTTATTTTTGTGTTTGTTGTATATTATTTTTTCTCCTTTTTTATTTGGAGTTTTTAAATTGAATTTGAATTTTAGTTTTCATTGTTTGATGTTCTTAAGCCGATTCTTTTACTTTACATTTTTTTCTAAGTTATGAGATTTTGATGAAATTTTGGCAGCATTTCGGCTAGGGGGAACGACATCGAACGGATGTTGGCTTACTTGGTATGCCTTTATGAGCATAGCAGGTGTCTTCGACACCTGCTATTTTCATCTTATTGCCTCATATACGATGAGGTATTCAAATAAAGAATATATATATATATATATATATATATATATATATATATATATATCCACATTCATACATCCCATATTCGACTCATTTTTTTCTGCGTTGCAATGATAGAAATGAGGTTGGTATCTAAAACCAAGAGAAGAACCCACTCATGATGTTCCTCTGTTGACAAGAGAATGGTCGAGGGAAATGGGAGACAATGCGAAAACGAAAGAATCCTCATGATGTGTTCTTCCAGGTGAAACAAATTTGAAGAGGTAATGCAAGGAGTGTGGCAAAAAAGAAAAAACCTCATGTGTGTTCTTCCAGTTTGCAAAGCGGATTTGAAGAGGTAATGCAAGTGCACTGAAGAACCGCCTCATGTGATTTCCTTGGTTGTGTGAAGGACAAAATTGGATTGGTTTTGCGAGGAAAAGAGTCAAATTTTTCTATTTTTGCGGAAATGAGGGGATGAGTGAAATGGAGAAGGAGGAAGAGGGGAGGTTTTGATTTTCAGTTAAAAAATGAGAAAAAATGGGATTTTGATTGGAAGGAAGATCGAGAGTTCTTTATGGTTTGGAGAAAAGAGGAAATAATTTTGGATTAGGAAGAAAGAAGAAAGAAAAAGAAAGAAAAAAAAAGAAAGAAAAGGAGAAAGAAAAGAGAAAAAAAAGAGACCGTTTGGAGGAGATTTGATTGAGTGAGTGAGGAAGAGGGGAAATATTTGGAGAATAGGGAAAGAACTTGGAAGCGGAGTGCGTCTGTATGGAGGCTTGTGAATAGAGTGGGAGAACATTAGAATGAAGAGGAATCTGGCTAATCGCAATGATAGAAGTCGAACCGACTAGCATAGAAATAGTGGTCAGTAAAGTAAATGATTTAGGGCTTGATTTGGGGTTTAAGTTGATTTTAAATCTCAGTAATATTTAAATCAGTTTTATGTCAATGTATGATTATTCGATGTTTCAATACACAACGATTTGTTTCAATAAGCCATTTGGTTCAAGTCGGCATCAAATTGAGTTCATTTTAGCTCAAAATGCACATCACTTTGCGATATTCACCGACTCGAATTGAGTGTGAATAGTCTTATTTGATAGATTTCAATGCTTCAAAGCTAATGACATAATCAATTTCATGAACAGAGGTTATTTGGTTTACATCGATGCCTCTTGACCTCGATATGCGTGCAGACCCATTGACGACTTGATCACTTGATCGGTTGATCATGAAGTTATGCAATATTTATATTGTATTTGATTTTTATGTTGTGAACGATGAGAAGTCCGTTCATCGATCGAGGTCATTTAGGTTGATTTTAGTGGCGTCTCACCGATTTGTGCATTTATCACATTCAATTGACATTTTCGACTTATTCAATGGCCATTTGATAGTTTTGATATTTTCAAAGCGATAAGATCAATTTTATGAGCGTTGGACATCATCGTAAGACTCGATATGCGCTCGACATGATAGCTCAATCGCTTTATCGGTAGTTCGATTATACAATATTTTTGATGATGTTCTAAAATGGCGATGAAGTGTTCCGATTGGAGGTCATTTGATCATTTTTGATGGCATTTTGAGACGATTCGCCTTTGTCATTTTTGAAGTCCATCAATTGTGGACTTAACTTATGGCACATATATGAGGTCAACAAATGCCCCCAAAATATAATTTATGCATAGCGAGTCACGTTTATTGAAAAGCGGTTGACTTTTAGTTTTCTTCTTTCTCTCCCCTTTTTGTTCCACTTCTTTTTATTCATCTTGAAAAGTGGACACTTTATTATACTTGTCATTTAAAATTTTATGTCTTTATCACTTGTAGGAGAATGTTATAGAAGACGATGATGTCATCTCTGAGCTTAGTGAAGGCTATTTGGTGGTGTGACATGATCCTCGTGGAGATGATATCAAAGAGATTGAGCGACACCGCTTATGAGGATGTGATTTTACCGGGGTTTCTTTTGCTCTTCCCACTTTGTACTTCATATTCCTTTACTTTTGAGGATCTGTAGATTTGGTGGCTACACTTAAGTTGAAGTGTGGGGACTATCCTTTTGGATAAAGTGGCTTGTTATGGATATTGTGATGTCTTACACTGCTTCGACATTTGGATAGGCAGTCTAGACTCACGAGCCACCAATATGGGCTCACTATACTTGCTTATTCCTCTATTGGCGGATTCTACTCTTCTCCATGGATACATCACATGGGCTGGGTATATTATGAGCTCACAAAGATACTTTTCTGGCATGTTTATGAGGTAGTATGTATCTTTATTTGACTTTGGGGTATGCCTTCTTCTTGGGCTCGTGGAGTAATGGAGTTAGGATCCTAGTAACACTTGTTGGATTGGCGGAGGGACATTCACTCTTTGGACTTACAGTGTCGGGTCTTCCGTATTTGGTTATCTCTGAGGAGTGTGTTCCACATGATGGGAGTTAGGCTCTGAGATGATGTGATGAGGTAATAGGCTAGCTATGCCTTCTATTTATATTGATCTTACGGACCACTATCACCCGGACCTTCATTCTAGACAATGAGTTGCACTACCTATGAGTACATGGATTCAGAGATTTTTATAGGATTCTGCTCTATCTGAGGAGATTGTAGCATTACATGACCCTTTTCGATTGGGTGTGTCGATGGTTGCTTATCTAGAGGCTGAGACTATTTTATTAGTGACTTCTCCACCCTAGGATTGAGTGAGGATCTGTTCTTAGGTTATCTTGATATGGCTCACATTTTTTTTCCCATTACAGAGGGCTTAGTTCGGGCACTTTATGGGATCTCGAGGTGAGCGAGTTTCTCTGCAGTGTCGTTTATAGGATATTGGGGTGATTTTGGGTTCTAGAAATGCGAGATGTGATTCTACCTTGTAATATGCTTGGGTTCATCTCACATACATGGTACCTTTGCTTATTTTGAGTATCAACATTCTTTTAGAGTGAGGGTATCCTAGTCTTACAATTATATCGAGCATCCTCTACTTTGGAGATGGAGAATTCACATGCTCATTTTTTCCTCATTTTGGTTAGAGATCGATTTTTTGTTGGTTCAACAATGGATATACTAACACCCTCGACTTGATAGGGTTGATCTTGTTGTGATCTTGATGAGAATGACGAGATATTCCTTGCTTCATGGTCGAACATTGAGAGTAGGCAGTACCTTTTTCAATCGTCCATGATGATGATTATGTTATCGATTTGGGTCAATTGTTATAGGGCTATCAACCGAGTTTCATGACAGTTTAGTTTCTTCCAGTCAACTACTCGTAATGGCAGACCATTCATCCATGGTGTAGTGGATTTCAGGAGGATTAGGATGATTCCCCTTGAGACACATTACTTTACTACTTCAGCGGTTTGGCTACATTTACTGAGGCTTGGAAATAGTGCTCATTTTCAGATAGCCCCTCCGAGTTACGAGGGTTAGTTATACCTACCTCACAGACTATCTTTTGGCCCTTTTTGTGAGCGTGGTTCCGGAGATACCACGGGATCAATTTTTTGGGTGTTCCTCGATGAGGACCCATCGTTGGTTACCATTAGTAGGAGATTATAATAGAGGTATAATCACTATTCTCTTCTCTTTCATACTTTTGTCCTCTCTTCCCTCTTTTTTATCAAAATATGCTCAATGTATATGATACTCTAATTTGATTCTTGATAGATGCACTAGTTGGAAGCAGGTTAGGGTTGAGGATACCACTTGTGTGCGTGTAGAGCTGGGATTTTGCTTCTACATTGATATTTCTTCATCGGCTCGTTGACGTAGGTGTAGTCAACTTACAGAGCCTATGCGGGCTTTGGTTGATTGTTCCATGAGTCTTCCCCCACAACAGTTTATGGCTTTTGATGAAGTGTCGCAGGTGTTAGGCAACACTAGAGATGTTATTGAGGACTTTGGAGTTGGGCTGTCGCTTGTATTGACTTTATGTGGAGTTACCTTTCTTTACTGATCCTGACTCTGTCAATTGCCTTGTGGGGACTTCGAGGGACCTCAAGTGAGGTCTGAGCCAACATATCCCTAGAGTTTATCGGTGAGGGTCCTCAAGGATTATATCGCTTACATACACCACTTTTAGATTCATCATGTTTTACTCCCCTTTATTTTTTTCTTTAGTTGCACTTCTTTACATTTACTGCTATGCTTTAGCTGATTTTTTTCATTTATTCCTTGCAGTGCCTGATGTAGGTTATGAGTCTGAGATCTACCATTGTCATCCCTATAGGCCAAATCCACGTGATAGGGGCATGCAGGATTGTGACTTGGTGTTTTTGAGGGACGTGGTTTCTCGGTTTACTTTGGACTCACGAGTCGCACTTCACATCTTATCGAGCATCATTGACCTTTTAGCTTCGCTTGGAGGAGGTTTTGAGTATCGGGACTTTTGTAGAATAGAGTTCTTGATCCGATGAGATCGCTCGATGTATCTCTAGCACTTTCGATAGAGCTTGGGGCAGTCGGGCTTGTGGAGATGCGACCTAGGCATGATGAGTTTGAGGAGAAATCTCTATGAGTCGAGTTGATAGATGTTTCTTGAGTTAGATTATTTACTAGATCGAGGAAGGTTAAGCGGGGCTCGGATAAAGAGCATAAGCATTATCGGCTATGTCCGGCTATGGTAGATGTTAAGGCTACTTTGATTAGTTATTGATGCTTTATAGTTGGTTGAGTGAGCATCATTCTTTAGCTTATTTATAAGCAGGAGCTACATCGTGATGTACATTTTTTTCTCTCTCCGTCAGTCATGTATTATCTTACTTCTATTACTCTTATTCCTTTTATCTTTGGGTGATTTGATGAGAAGATCAGCTTTGATTTGTGCTTTGGGCTTGATTTTTGTGCTTTGTGCTTTAGGTTTAATTTGTATTTGCTGAACTTGGATCATTTTAGCTTTGATTGTAATAGCTTATGGAGCTTTTGATAGGATTTGTCATTAGTATGATGCCTTATTTAGGACATGCTAAATGATGGGATTGATTGATTTGTCAGAATCGACTTGTCGGATAGATAAGAGTTCTTACACCATCTACTATCCCTTGATGGCTTCTTGAAGATCTCTTTCTTATGTCATTGCATTTAAGTTTCCTCCAATCCTAGCTTTGTGCTTGGTTGGCTTTGATGGAGGAATTGGTTTATTCACTTGGTCAAATTTGAAATTCCTTCTCTCTCTAGCTTTAGGCGATGGACTTGATGAAGGGGACCTAATTTGTCCATATTGACTTATTAGGAAGTTTATGTACGCCATGAATCCTGTGCTTGCTACCTTTATGAGCTCGTTGAAGGGTGCATATAGATGACCTAGCCTTTTGGCTTATATAGAGTCTGTGTTGAGTTATCAGTCTAGCAACGTGTGCTTTAACAGACTAAATAATCACGAAATTCCTTTAGTTTAGCCATCTGCTTTGTATGAACTATGGAATTGCTTCCGATCTTGCTACGCTTTGGCTTGACTTGATGAGGAGATTGGCTTTTGAGTTTGATGATCATTTGAGAATAGATTGAGATGTTGCCCTACAGGCAATATATAAATTGATTTGAGGCAGCTTTGAATTGAGAGTTCTCTCAGATTGTCTTAACATATTGATCAAGTAGAAAGATCTCTTGGATCACTTGGATTGTAATCACTAAGCTGGATCGGCGATTGAACAACTATCATCTAGGCCCGGAGCAAGGGCTCTTTCACAGCAGCCTTTTCTTACTACTTGTTGAGTAAGGAGAGCATCAACAACTTGACCACATTTGGGCTTGTTGAGTTTGACCTTTAGAACCTACTCGAGTCTTCGACTTAAGCTGTAGTGGTTGGTGGTTTTATCATCAGATTGACGAATGGGGCTCTTTCACTTTGGCCTTTCTTTTGTGGCTTGTTGAGTGAGGAAAGCGTCGACAACTCGATTTATGGGCTTGTTAAGTGACCTTTACCCATCTATGTCTAGACTTGATGTAGGTTGATGTTTCTCCTTAATTGATTGAAGCCTCAAATTAGGAGTTCTTGACTTAATCTCCAAAATTTGCAATATGGAGATAAATTTCTTTACATTTAGGGTTATTTTTTCATGAGTGGAAGTAGATTCTTTTATTCATGCAAGAACCTACAAATTAATTGTAACCATTATGGATGTATTCAAGAATTTCGGCGTAAAGCTCGATATCAACATTAATCAGCATGTATTCAAGGATCTCATCTTAATAGTGCGATGCCAACTTAAATAATCTTAACATAAACTAAAAAATGCCCCTATCTTGCAGGGAATTTTCATAAAATCTTGGGTAAGTATATTTATTTAGGGATCTCGGCATGAAGCAAAATATGGACTAAATAGATATACCCCTTGCTCAGGGATTCTATTGTACTTGGAATGTATTCCTCATGCATAATACTTTTTTTAAGTATCGATCGTTAATTGGTGGCATTGGTCTTTCACCCTTTAGGTCAATGGTATGCTCTCCTCATTGGTACACTTTCTCAATGACAAAAGTCAATTAGGTTCAAAATTACCACCAAATTTTTGATTAAGAATAATTAGTCTTCTGAGCACCAGGACTGATTCTCCTTTTTGGATTATTCGAGGCCACATTGTATGGTCAAAAGCCTTGGACATCTTTGCTCGAAAACTTCCAGATTTTGATGAGCTTGCAATTTAACTTCATCAAGTGCATCGAGTTCCTCCATCCTTAGATGAGCATTTTGATCTTTAGTTAGATTGCATTGGATACTGGGTGAAGGTAACTCAACTTGAGGGCTGCTTTATTCCAAACACTAATGAATAAGGAGTGGCTTTAGTCAACATCTTGTAGGTGGTTTGATACGCCCATAGTGCCTCTATTAGCTTAGTATGTCATTCTCTCTTATTTTTCGTAAGGATCTTCTTGAGCAGCTTGACTAATGTCTTGTTGAAACCTTCTGCCAAACCATTTTCTCTTGGATTGTATATTGAAGAGTATCACCAATCAATTTTGTGTCGATCAACGAATCTATAAATCTTTGCACTTTTGAAAGTTGTGTCGTTATAAAAAATTATTCGATGTTGCACTCCAAATCTATAGACTACATTATGCGTGAAGAAGCTGATCACTCGATCAGTAGTAACTTCTTTAAATGTGGTAGCTTCAACCCACTTAGAGAAATAGTCAGTCGCTGCTAGGATGAAGTGATGTCCAGCTGATGATGGTGGATCGATTGGTCTAATTACATATATAACCAAATATTTGAATGGTCGAGATGCTATTGTTGGGTGTAATGGATTTAGAGGTTAATGGATTATATTCTCATGTACTTGACATTCATGACACCTCTTCGCATGATTGATACAATATCTCACCATAGATGATAATAGCCCATCCTTTTGATCTTTCGCCATCTTGGGACTGGCGATGTGCACAAAGTACTTCGTGAACTTCAACCATCACTTTGCTAGCTTTCTTTATGTTTAGACATCGTAGCCACATTTGTTTGAAAGATCTATGATATAGAGTGTTGTTGATGAAAGCATAGTGAAATATTCTCTTCTCTCAATTTGAGTATGATTTATTATTTGGTAATTTGCCTTCTTTAAAGTAGTCGATGGAGGTTGCCTCCAATCATGTGGCTCTTCTACAATAAAGGCTTTACCTACTTTTAAAAGTAATCTTAGCTCTTCTAGGTATAACTTCTTGTTAATTTTGGGGAGTATGAGGAGCAACTTGAGTTACATCCTGTAGTGTAGAATTTAATAACCCCTACTGGGGGGATACTTTTTTTAGAACTCAGTAAATATGCCAATCATGACATAATCACCATTCATACTTTTCATTTCCTTAGCTAATTTTGCTAAGCAGTCAGCTTTGCTATTCTTGGATCGAGAGACTCGAGTTAGTGTGATATTTGGTATTTTCTTCATAAGCTCGAGAACTCACTTGTGATATAAAGCTAACTCAAGCTTGTTAATTTAATAGATGCTAAGTACTTGATTTATAATAAGCTGAGAATCGCCAAAAATATGCAAGTTTTGAATGTCTATGAAAATAACTTCTTCAAGACCTGCCACTAATGCTTCATACTCAACTTCATTATTAGTTCTTGGCTCGGTCAACCCATATGATCGTCTCATTATCCCTCCTTCTGGTGTTATGAAGATGATGTCAATTTCTGCTCTTACCCTTGGGAAATTTAGAGGCTTAACTTGTTTGATCGATGAGGCTCCATCAAAGTACATTTCCTAAATTTGTGTTTCTCTTTCATGAATGAGCATAATTTACTCATCAGGGAGATCATCATTAAGAGAAGAGTCCACAAGGATGGGATGTGTAGCTAGAAAATCTGCTAAGACTTATCCCTTTACTGCTTTCTGCGAAATGTATGTGATATCGAATTATAAAAGCAATACCGCCCATCTTGCCAAGCGACCTGTCAATGTTGGTCTTATCATCAAGTACTTCAGTGGATCGATTCTTGAGATGAGGGTAATCTTGTGAGATAACATATAATAATGAAGCTTTTGGACTGCAAAGATCAATGTTAAATAATACTTCTCTATTGGAGAGTATCTCATTTCTTCTCCAATCAGCCTCTGATTGATATAATAAAGAGCATTCTCTTTGATTTCTTCATTATGTTGTGCCAATATTTCTCCAAGAGACTCTTATAATGCATTGTGTATAGAATGAGGGGCTTCTAGGAGTAAAGTTGGTGGATTTAATAGGTAGCTTTTAATGCTATTGAATCTTGCACTCCTTATCCCTTGAATGGAGCATCCTTCTTCATCAACCTTGCAAATGGTTGATGTCACGATAGGTTTGATATAAATTGATGGGAATGAATGCCCTAAAGAATGGAGCTAACACAAACTCTTTGGTAGAATAGCCTTGATTTTAGCAGGATCAATTTCAATACCTCTGTGACGTACAATATTCCCCAGGAATTTTTTGGAAGATACCCCGAATGCACATTTTAGAGGATTCATCTTGAGATCATATTTTCTGATTCTCTCTAATATAATTCTCAAGTCTTTAAAGTGGTTGCCATGATTTAAGCTTTTCAGCACTAAATCATCAACATAACATTCCACCTTTTGATGAATCAATTAATCAAAAATATGCGTCATGGCTCTTTGGTATGTAGCTCCAGTATTTTTCAATCCAAAGGGCATGACCATGTAACAATAGATGTCAATAAGTGTTCTAAATGATGTACATTTTTCATCTACAGGTACCATTTTAATTTGGTTGTATCTCGACGATCCGTCTATGAATAAGAATATGTCATAATTGAAAGTGTTGTCCACTAGTAGTTATGATATCGGAAGCGAAAAGTCATCTTTTGGGCATGCCTTAGTTATATCCGGAAGTCAATGAGATATTTGACCATTCTTCTTCTTGGGACAATGTTGGCTATCAACTGCATACTTCTCTCGGATGAAGCCCTTTGATACTTCTTAGTTTCTCCAATTACTTGTTCTTGATCTCCAATCTCATTCACTAGGAGCTTGCTTAAGGTGTTGCATCTAGTTTAATAGCTAGTTTATGAATTACTATTTGGGGGATAAGCGACATTTTGAATATGTCCAAGCAAAGTAATCCCTGAATTCACAAAGTAACATTTTTAGCTCTTCAACTTTCTCATCAGGCAAAAGGGCACAGACGAAAGTTGGATGGAGATCATCCTCAACTTCTAGGTTGATTTTTTTAAGGTCATCCATATTAGCTATTTGTCCACCATCTTGAGTTCTTGGTGCGGCTTCTACTTCTTCATCATTTTAAGAAAAAAATTTTGAATCATCATATTCTTCATTACTATTAGTCTGGATCTCAGCTTCTATTATATTATAACAGGCTCTATTTTGATGAGATTTGTAGATGAAAACCTGTAGTGATAAACTTATCACTTCTTTGTGATGCTTGAGGACTTCTTTGGCTCCACATCTTGTTAAAGATTTGAGTTCTATGTTTAGTAGTTCCAATATGAATTCCAAGCTTATGCATCATTCTTCATAATTTTTGTGGATAGTATATTAATATTCTTGTTGGCACTATCTCATCATAATTTTCATGTTGAGTAGGCTGATCAAAATTGAAAAGACTCTTGATTTGTAAAATAGAGTTCATGTTTAGCCACTCTACTCAGCGGTGACACATAGAATGTTATCAATTCTTCAATGTTATGAATCTCGGTGGAGTGATTTCTTTGAAGTGCTATTGTGGGATGGGTATAATTTTGAGGGAGTCATCTGACACTACCAAGTGAGCTATCCTCCTTGATGCGACCTTCTGAACTCTATTTCCATAAGTAGATTCAAAGTCATAGTCTGAACCTGAATCACTTATTTCATACTCTACCTTTCTTGAAAGCTTATAAGTTCCCTTAGGTTTGGCAGGCATATCTTCTTTTTCTTTAGTGTCACTTCTCAAATGATGAACTGATTTTCTTGATTTAGGTGTAGAATTAAGTGCTTTAGGGAGAGTCGACATTGCCTTCTTTCTTCCACTTTGCTTCTACTCTTTCACCTTGTGAAATTGCTTTTAGTTCATGAAGTGGATCTTGCTTCAAGAGCTCTCTATTAGGCTCTTTGAGGATGAAGTACTTTGTATCTTCATAAATTTTTACTTCATTGATGGAGAATGGTTGTAGGTTATCGGGAATTCTAAATTCTTCTTCTTCTTTTAGGTACTTCATACACGGATGCATAGTTGATGGGATCATATCATACTCATGCAGCCACGACTGACCCAAGAGCTCTAAATGATGTATCGACATCGATTACATGAAACTTGGCTTTTATAAATCCACACTTGGCGGAGAATAAAAGAACCCGAGTTTTGCCTTTCTCATTAAAACTATGAACCACCAAGTTGTTTCTCCCAAGATGTTGGATATCAAGTGATAATCCTCTTAATACCTTTAAACTCATATGATTGCTAGAAGAACCTGGATCAATCAATATTCAGCTGATCGAGATGCCATCACTCTCTGTGGTAACATATAGAGGATGGTTGTGATCTGCCATTCCCAACATAAGATCTTCTTCAGAAAATATGATTATTGGGAGATCTTGAGTTTGCAATGCTTGATCATGCACTTTTTTGAAGTAAGCTTCATAAATCTCACTCTTTGAGCTGTGTCAAAGTTTCTCAGAGATCTTTTGACATCAAGAGAGCCTCATACACTTAGTTGTGTGGATCTTTCTCAGATGTGATAGAATATTATAATCTATCTTTTTGCTTGATTTAGGCTTCACTCGAAGATTTTTGAGAATGATATCCTCATTGACTTCAATTTATTTACCTTTATCTTTATTTGTATTTCCCTTTTTTGATGAAGGTGGTAGGACTTTATCGCTTCTCAATTGAACTTGAATCACCTTATCTTGATTAGATTCTTTTGAAGAGAATTTCTTCAAATTCCTTCTTATTAAGATTGGCCAAAGATCTAGACTCATTTTTTTTCATCATACATTTCATGTGATAATATCGATGAGTCGACTCTTCTCCATCGGAAAACATAGATCTTCATCTAACTATTGTTCTTATTGAGTCATTAAACAAAATTCGTTAGCTCGGGCTCTTCTTACTTTCACGATAAAATTTTGATGGGTTGGTCAGTCGTTTGACTACCCTTATCATTTGGATGTGATGTTGAAGAACATTTGATATCACGCAGATGATTTGACATGTCTCTACTGTACAAGATTCATCATTATCTTCTTCATCTAATTCAACAATGCAAAGTTTAAACTTGAAGTCTGCAAGCCTAAATGACTATCTTGTCGGCTGGTGATACTCTTCTAAATTATTAATGATCTTTTGAGTTGTAGTTCTCTTCTTGATCTTCTTTTTCTTAGCCGACTTCTTTGATTTATGAGGCCTGTGTTTAGTAGACTACTTCTCATGTTGTGACGAAGTAGCCTTATCAGAATGCCGCTGAGAAGCCCAAATACTTGGTTTAGACATCTCTCTTAAGTTCAATATAGGTTCAAGTGGTGATTTTCACTTAACACTAGGGCGTCTTTTAGGCTTGCATTTTCATGCTCTTTTTGGAGACTACTTTTTGCCATTCTTCAGTCTGAATTGATTTCTCATTCTGTTTGTCTTTGATGGATGTTACGGAAGAGGACATAATCATCCTTATAGACTCTCTTTTAGGGTTGACTAGAACACTATCGGATAGTGTAAATTCACCTCCTCGAAACTTTCTTTCTAGCCAATCTTTGAAGACATAATAATCTTCGATAGGATGACTGATCATCCGATGATAGGGACAGTAATTTGGATTGTTGACTTGATCGACTTCTTCAGCCTTTTAATTTTTGTAGCTTAGACCAACTTTGGCTTACCAAAATAATTTAGCCACCTGTCCCTTCTAAAGGAATATTCTTTGTTCATCTTTTCTTAAGAGATGGTGCATTCTCATCATCTCTTGTTGCTTGTTTTGGATGCTCCCCACCACTTAGAAAAGTCGAGGTTTGTCATTGCCTCCGAATACCAATTTTTGCTATGGATTAGAATACATGCTTACCCTTATCATCATCATTATACATTGGCTGCTTTCCTTTATCCATATTATATATCACCTATTTTTCACCATTTGAGCTATAAGAAGCGGCATGAATTTCATTTCTTCTTGAGTATGAAGATTTGTTTCTCTTTGCTTTATCTGCATAGACTTCAAACTTAGGGCAATTCAACTTTTCAAATTTAGCCATCTATCGAGCAAGTCTTGGAATGTTGTCGCATACATAAAAATGATGCTATTTTATCATCCATATTGCCCATTAGCAATTGGATTGTATGTTCTTCTTTCAATTGTTGCTCGCACTTCATACTTAGGCTATGCCAATGACTTATGAATTTTGTCACTAACTCATATTTCCTCCTTTTCAGCAAGGTAAGGTCAGCGATTATGATTTTCTCGGTTACATTGGAGAATCCCTTTACAAATATAGTCTCTAATTCAATAAATATTTTAATGAATCATTTGACAATTCATACCATTCAGTGAAGTCAAGTCGATGAATTGATGAAAAAGCAGTGCATCGTTCTCTCCTATGTTACCAAAGTAGCCTTAAATTGGGCTAGATGTTGCTTTGGATTACCAAGCCCGCTGAAAGTATTAAATTTCATCTTGTAACCTTTTATGCGACACTTGATCATATTCAGTGGGTAAGTGACCCTTACTCACCGACTTTTCAGACCTCGAGGCTATGGTGCCTTTATCTTTTCATTGATTATTATTTCTAGTTGAGCAATTATTATGTTCTAGGTGTGCTATATATTTTGAATAGAAGGTAGTGGGTTAACTTCCTCACTTCATGCATAGTATATTGTAGGAGCTTGAGGTACCAGGTGTGGTATAGAAGTTGTATTATTAGCTACCTATTGATTAGTTAGCAAAATTTCTTGATGTGATATTCTTCTACAACATCTCCATCATGATGTTCATTTGTACCATCATATCATTCATCTTGGTACAAGTCGCAATCTCCTTGCCTTTGACCTCCATTTGATCTTGCATTTCTTTGCTCTCTAGTAGCCATGGCGTCAATCGATCTTCTTCTTCTTCTTCTTCTATTTCTTGTTCTTTGTTCTATTCTTGCTCTTTCATTTTGGGGAAGAACTTTGATCCTTCTTCTTGCATTTGTATAGAAATTATTGCTAGGTATGACGACTGTATAAAAGCATGTACTAGTGATCATTTCTGGTTCAACCATATAGATAGCTTCAACATGATCTCTTTCTCATTATGATCTTCTTCTTCTTCATCTTAGAAAGATTGAAGATCCATCCTCTGTGAAGACTCTTCTTCATAAGCGTCAAATTCAGGTTTAGATTCCCTGGATCCATGTTGGTGTTGATAGTGCTCAGCGGAAAGTTCATCTATATCTCTAACCATATAGACAACTTCCACTTCCATAGTGTCCTCTTCATTATTTTCGTCTTGCACATGAATTTTTGATCGTTTCCGTGGATCTCTAGTTCAATGTGGAACAAATACTTCTTCTATTAAAGGACTATCAACCTTCTCTCTCTTGGGGTGAATCTAATGATGGGATCCCAGAGGATTCTCAGGTGTCGACCATCATGTCTTTCATCAATGATATCCCTTCTTTTGGGTATCCACTTGATGAGTTATTTTAGAATTTTATATGTATATATCACACCTCTTCCATTCTTGAGACTTCATTATTAGACCTCCATATTTGCTTATCCTTTATCGGGACCTTTCAACCAGATTCTTGGACACCGTGTCCAAGTGTCACGCCTGTAAAGCATATTGGACTCGATGGCTAGTTACCAAGAGATGGAAACTTTCTTGGTGGAGCTTGATTTTCCATCACCAGCCTCAAAATCTTCTTTTCATTAGGCCTTTATCCTTGGCTACTTTGAGAACTTTATGTATCCCTCAATGTCTGTTATCCTCTTGGTGGTGGCTTGACATGGTTGGTTCTTCCAGAAGACTACTTTACTTCACTAGAGTATTCCTTTTTTATCCACTTTAGGTTGTCAAAGTTATTGTGGGTAGGAATACTCTTGGCGGCTATCACTTGTTCATTAGGTTCAAAGGGGATCTAATGAGCTTCGCATTTCTTCTTCTTCTCTCTTCTTGTTTTTACTTCATGATGAGGAAGCTTCATAATCATGCTTTTGGTACAAAAGGTTCAATGGAGGCGGCGGTACCATTAAAGACATAGTTTGCCCATTGATTCTTTTCATCACAGGGCTTGGATTGACTAGCCTTTTGAAAATTGAGTTCTCTGTGGAGAACTCCTTATGACAGGTTGGTTGGCCCGGTTGGACATACCTTAGTAAGAAGCTTCTTGAGGCCTTCCGGCATGGCCTCGGATGAATGTACCATGGGTGGAGGTACCCGGGGAGTTACGATAGCCTGAAAACTTTAACTACCAAATTGAATTATAAGCTCCAACATCT
>CM038232.1:0-131200 GCA_021442155.1 Cymbidium sinense
TGATATTCATTTATACCATCATGTTATTCATCTTGGTACCAAACTATACAATTTCCTTATCTTTGACTTCCATTTGACACTGCATTTGTCTTTGCTTTCTAGCATACAACGTCACCAAAGTGATCTCTTCTTCCTATTTCTTGTTGTTGCTCCCTGCTCATTTTCAGGAGAAGAACTTGATTGTCCTTCTCTTTGTGCATTTGCAGGGACAGTTGTTGCTTAGGCTGAACGACGACGATTATAAAAGCGTATACTAGACTGATCATTTCCTGGTTCAACCATATAAACAGCTTCAACACTGATGATCTCTTTCTCATTTTGATCTTCTTCTTCTTCTTCATCTTCAACAGAAATTGAAAATCCATCTTCTACTTGCTTCTGTGAATACTCTACTTCATAAACATCGAATTTAGGTTCAAGCTCCCTGGATTCATGTTGTTGATGATGCTGAGCAAAGTTCATCTATATCTCTGACCATATAGATGACTTCCACTTCCACATCGCCTTCTTCTTGCACACAAACTTCAATCGACGTTTTCAGTGGATCTCTGGTTCAGTGTATGGAACAAACACTTCTTTCATTAAATGACTACGATCAAAGTCAACCTTCTCTTGTGGGGGTGAATCTGATCGACGATGAGATCTTAAAGATTCTCCAGGGTGTCGACCATCATGTCTTTTATCAATGATATCCCTTCTTCTAGGTATCCACTTCTGATAAGTTATTTTTGAGGTAGATTTTTGAATATGTATATCAGATGTCACACCTCTTTCTTTCTTTAGAATTTTATCACGAGGCCTTGGCGTCCATACCTGCTTACCCTTTCGCTGGGACCTTTCGACAATAGATTCTTGGACACGCGATCTAAGTGTCACGCTCCGATGCTCACCGCGCGAAGCATATTTGGCTCGATGACTAGTTACCATAAGAGATGACAACCTCTTTAGTATGACTTCAGTATTTTCAATTGTCACAAGCCTTTGAAATTTTCTTTTCAAACCTCTTTCCTTGGCTACTTTAAGAACTTTATGTATTCTGGACGGTGTTTGTTGTCTCCTTTGTGGTGGAGCTTGGCGTTGTTGAGTCAGAAAAGGCGCTTCACCTTACCATACTATTCTTTTTTACCCATTTTAGATTATCAAAATTGTTATGGGTAAAAATACTCACTTCTGGCGGCAATATTACTTGTTCACTAGATCGTTTGAATGGGATCTGTTGAACCCTCAGCTCAACATTTCTTCTTCTTCTTTGCTTCCAGATGAGGAAGCTTCATGATCATGCTTTTCTCATACGAAAGGTTCCATCGGCGAAGCAATTGTACCATGAGGCATCAAAGACATAGTTTGCCCATTGACGGTTCTCTTCATCACAGGAGCTTCAGATTAACCCAGTCTTTTAAAAATTGAAGTTCTCTATCGGGAGAACTCCTTAACGATTTGAGTTGATTAGGAGCATGGTAGGAGAACTTGATAAACTAAAGTCTTCATGACCTCGACGTGCACCGCAGTGGGTACTTGAGTTACCATAATAGTGGGAAATTCAAGCTACCAAATTGAATGGTATCCACATCTCTGTGTTGATGGCGTGTTAGCGGATGTTTGCACCATACGGAGTGAAAGGAGTGCTCTGCAGATCCATTCTGCAAAAGTGAAAAATGGGGATTAGTAATTAGTAATTATTATTTTACCCCATACTTTCAAAATATTGAGGTACTACAGAATAAAATAACAGTGTAATAAAAATATACTCTACAGAATAATTCATTCGACATAGAGCTTCATACATTAATAATTTGAATTTATTACACCTTTAAATCACCATTTTTTTATTTTGAATTTTCAAATATTTTGTTGCTACTATAGCATGTATATGACTTGTTGTTGTTGTTGTTGTATAGCATGTATGATTAAGATGGAAGAGAATCTTATCCAGATTAAAATCATGGGCTCAAAAACCAACTGACCCAATTGAAGAGAGTATGATTTAATGTTGGTGTAATTTTGGAAGATGTAATAGTAGATAAGACCTTAAGATTTCTCCTTTTTGAGGACTTTAGATCTGGTTGATTTCATGAGGCCGAACCCCATAGTTAATCACCCCTCCCAATAAGTGAGAGAGAACTTTCGATTAAGGCTAGTCATTAGATCGCTAAATGTGTAGCATATAATAGCAGCATATGGAGTTTAAAATTTGAGATTATAAAATTCATCATTTTAACTTAAAGCGGATGGTTGGGGGAATGATGACGTGCCGATATAGATCTATGGTTCTCATCTCGGGCATCCGCAATTAGAGGGAAGTCAAAGACAGAAGAATCCTTATCACATGGGTTATGTCGTCAAATCCTGTAGACCAGGGTGGTGTTTTAAGGAACATCTTGTCTACCTTAGTGAGAGAACTTTTGTCTATCGTGTATCTATGATTCACAACTCAAAGGCGAGCCATTGGAGCATCTATACTCGTGATCGTAATATAATGGTTCCATTTGGCGGTGACCATCCGATCAAAGGACTCGATCATGCGGATCATATGTGAGCTCTTCCAGCCAACGAATCAATGATACGTGTCACGTCCTTACTGACATGAGATTGATTGAGAGTGAATATAGCAGAACACTTGATTTGACATTGACTCTTTTGTGAACTAAAGTTTTCTTAATTTTTCACCTCTGACAAACAATTGCGGAAGGTGGATTGAATAGAGTTTGCTTCAAGTATTTAAGGATTGAATTTCATTTAATCATTAATAGCTCAATGATTTATCCGATTTTATATTTATATTGAGACTTGATTTTGATTAACTCAATTTGAGCTTCACATTTGATGGTAGTCCTCCGGTTGAAATCTTCATTCAACACGCCATCATCGGGGTTTATGAGTTTGTTGATTTTGATTTGTATTTCATTAGTTGATAAGAGGATCGATCTACTTGTCACGTGAATTAGCTTCTCGGATGTTTCAATAAGTTAAAATTCTTATAATAATTGGATTTTTAAGTTTTGTTAACTTTTTCACAAGCAAAAACAACCCATACCTCCAAACACTTGAATCTAAACATTCAGCATAGTATCGGGGCCCATGCGAGTATTTAATAATACTTGCATAATTTTAAAACATTTAATTTGAGTTTTAATCCTACTTCATAATATGTGCAAGAGTTTAATTGATTAACGCCTTCTGTTCGCTTGTACAATTTGTTGTGAATCCGGTGGCGTATGAAGGCGTTGTAAATTGATCTAATATCTTATTAGATCTATTGGATTAATATTTAATTACTTTTTTTTAGTCCAAGTTGATTACTCTTTGAATATTCAATAGACTCTCGTTTATGACAATTCTCAAACTCATCACTAACTATACTTAATTTCTCCTTGATCAAATTTAAGTATTTAATAAGACGAAGAATATATTTCAAATATTTTCCAAGAATTCATTGATTATGCTTATTAGCAATCATTCGATCTCATGAAAAATCTCTTATGAATTCTTTGATTTGATGTCCAATTGAGATTCTTATTCATTTGATATCAGACTTAATTTTCAATTGTTCAATTACTTTCATTCCTATTGATTACTCGTTTGTGAATTTAATACTTTGAATATTCAAAGAGAAACTATATTAAAATACAGAGGCATCAACTCTGATATAGATTTAACCCTAACTCTACATCAGGTTTCATATTTATTTAATAACTGGACTTCAAGTTCGTCATAAGTCCCTTGTGAATTTAGTATTTGACTCACCACATTTAGATTAAAGCTTATTTAGTTTTGAGGAATTTGCAAGAATACGAACTCACTTTGTCATGGAATTAGTTTTTTTAATAAGAGTGGGTTCCACATTGCTTCCTCCAATTCCTATAAATAAAGGCTAAGAGGAGGCCTTCCATTTCATTCCACTTATTTGAGAAGTTGGAGTGCCTTGGAGTCTGAGAGGTAAGAAAAATTCTAATTCCAATTCGAGTGAGTGTTTTATTTCTTTCAAAGTTTCTTTAATTATTCCTCATCCATTTTTTTCCTTTGGTTTAATTTTTATCATTATATTTGTTATGCATCTCTTATTTGATTCTAAGTTTAGATGATTTCCATTTCAATTTACTCAAGTCTAGAATTTCAATCAAAATTTCGACAACATTTCGACATAAGAGTGTGATATCTAATAATTCTTTTGGTTTACTCATGATTGGTAGTGGTGTCTTCATGACACCAGACGATTTCCCACATTGTATTTTGAGTTTTAAACCCGTAAAGAGACACGAGCACAAGTATACAATTTTCCACATTCAAACCCATTTCTCATATTATGTTGCAGCAATGAGTAATTGTAATTGGCAAGCAAGATAACTGGTTTAATGAAATCAACTACAAAATGTGCTAAAAGGGAAAGGAAGATTGGGTTTGCCAAGAGACAGGAAAAGGGTAGATTTCAGGTTTGCTGAGATATAAGGAAAGGGTAGATTTCAGGTTTGCCGAGAGATAGGAAAAAGTTGGAGGAATTGAGATTGGTGACTAAGATAAGGGATCAAGGGCTTGCTAATGGAATGCAACTCAAGGAGAGTAAAGATTCCAAAAAAAGCTTACGGCGAATCTATCAGCAATATGAGGGAGGATTGGAGAAGACTAGCGGTTGAGGCTTGAAGGGACGAAGAAGGAAGATAGGGGATTGGTGTATGGAGTTGTAAGAACAGGGAAGAATGGAAGAAGAGAGAAGAGTGGAAGAAGAGGGAAGAGGAAGAGCCTTGCGGTTTTGGCTTGCGTGCTGCTTGGACGAGAGGAAAAAAAAATGAGAACCCCCTTTTCGGTTAAGGGAAGAAATAGAGATGAGAAGGGGGGAACGATTCGTGCGGTTGAAGGGGAGACGGACGGAGCGGGAACGGGTTGTGGGGAGAACCAAGCGTGGAAATCACGTGCGAAGGGGCTTTCGGTTTTGCGTGAAGCGCGAGTGAAGAGGGAGACGAAGCCGAACGGAAGAAATGAGAGAGGAGAGGCGGGTCGGCTCGAATGAGGGATTAGGCCGAATGGGTAGTGAGATGGGTAGGTTAGGGATTTAGGTATAAAAAGGCTTTAGTTAATTTTTTTTTAAACCCTTAGTCGATCTTAAAATAAATTTTAAGTCGATAAAATCATATAGTTAATATATATATATATATATATATATATATATATATATATATATATATATATATATATATATATATATATATATATATATATAATCATTATTCGATATTCCGTCGGCACGATTCATTTTCGTGATCGAATGGTTAGTCGGCGTCAATGATTTCAATTTAAAATGCGCATTATTGCTTCCAACCGCATTCCGACATCGCGATGAACAATCTTTGATAGATTTGTTTTGAAATTTACACAATTAATTTTGCGAACGGATGTCGTTTAGTTTAAGTCGACGCCTCCTGACCTCGATATGCGTATCGCATGATAGGTTGATCGTTAGCTTTTGCAATATTTATATTCTGATTAATTTTGACATTTTGAACGCAATAGCGAAGTTCGTTTGTTGATCGGAGATCGTTTGGACAAATTTTAGCGATGTCTAGTGTAATTCAACTCTGATTTGTGTTCTGAAACATCCGAAGTCGCTCGAATTCATCTTATAGGCTCAATTCGGCTCGTGTAGCATATGTGAAGGTCAACACATGTATTGTGTAATAAACATCATGAATATGGATATTGAAGCTGTGAAAAGATTGGTAATGAAAAATATTATATAAAACTACATAGTTTAGTAATAATAGATGACCCATATGTTAACACGAGTGCAAACTATATGCTTATGCCCAAAAGGTATTGTGACTTATCTTTAGATAAGATACTGCAATTCAAGAGATGATGCTTACAAAAATAAGCATGTATGATCCAAGATCAAAATAGCTTACATGTATTGATGTAGTGGTGGTATGCATCTTATACACATGATAAATGTAATCCTATGGAATCATGCATATGTGAATTAACCCTACATGCAAAAATATTCATATCTGTTGCACATCATCTGTTATGATGTGCAATGAAAATCATTACTATAGATAACCGAGCTACCAAAAAATCATTTTGGAAATATTATATGAAAATTTATAGTTTAGTAATAAAAGATAACTCATGCGTTGACATAAGTGTAAGTAAACTATATGCTTGTGCCCAAAAGATATTGTGACTTATCATTTGATAAGATACTGCATAGTGACCAGAGAAGTGGAAAATGATGACCATTACTAATGTTGAGAGAAAACATACTTGTAACAATTACAATTAATGATCCCTGAGAAAGTAGGAGAGCAAGTAATAAAATTCTTGCCACTAAGTATCGAGAAAAAGAAATAGCTATTACTGAGGTTTTTAAAAAGTAGAACTTAATTCCATTTAACTAAAAGTCCTACCAAGAGAATCATGAAATAACTGAGGTGATGTTGACCTCCATGTATGCCACATAAGTTGAGAGCCTGAGACAAATTCTGACTTGGATACAATGACGCAAATCGAACCGAAATACATGGGCGTCGAAATTGCTCGAAACGATCTCCGTTCAATGAATGGACTTTGTCATCATGTTCAGAACATCAAAATTGATTGAAATATACATATTGCACAATCTGATAGTCGACCAACCAAAAGATCAAGCCGTCAATGCGCGTCGTGCGGAGATTGCGCAATGCCCAAACGCTTCGCGTTCGCAAATTGATCACGTCGCGGCGAAATCATCAAATAAGGCGTATGCATTGACAGTCATGACATGAAGCGGTCGAGCGATAATGTATTTTTTGAGAAATTGATCCGTTGATGACTTAAACCAAACGTCCTCCGATCTCGAAACGGACTGTCATTGCATGTCGAAATTACCTAGAATAGACATCTAATTTAACTAAGGTTATCGCGCTTAAAATTTCATCGAAATTAACAAGTATTTTGAGATAAATCCATCTAATCACCCTCTAATTGCGCCTAATCAACACCTTAAAACTCGCAGCCCATCCCCATGCCTCCGCCTACCATTCGACCAATAATAAGCTCCCACGTCACCCCTCCCATACCATCCCACGTGATTAAGCTCGGTTTATCTTCATGTGACGACAACTAGGGGTGAGCATTCGGTCGGTTTGCATTCGGTTTGGGTTTTGATCCAAGAATAAACCAAACCGTTATTTTGAAAAAACCGAACCTAAAAAACCATATAAACCGAAACAAATAAACCGATTATAGTTCGGTTTATTCGTTGATTTCTAGGTTACTTGAAGATATTACTTTACTTGAGCAATCACCTTGATAATAGCATGTAAACGGTAGGTAAACCGGGAAATGAAATAGCATGATAACTTGAAAGTCTAAAAGATCCAAGAGGGAAACTGAAAGTAGCCATCAAACATTGCTCACCCGTCATCAAACCATCAACAAAATTTCAACAAGGAAGGAGTCTACACTGTGTAGATGTAGGCTATAGCTATCCAATCCGCTAGAACAAAAAAATAAGGAAGGAGAAGTTAAAATGAAAGTGCTCGAAAGCCAGATCGAGTCGAGATTAATCGCCGGAAGGCGGAACCACACGAATGCAGCCAATGCCTTATGCCCTAGTCGAGACTCGAGACTCTCCATCCTCGAAGAAGTGTATGGCATCGGAGCCTCGATCGAAGTAGAATGAACACTCGCGTCTAAGTAAATCGACGAGACGAGAGGCGAACGAAATAGGCTCAGTCGAAGCCTGACCCCGCCCAATTATAATCAAAATAAATCGGTTTAACAAAGCAATTTAATAACTTAAAACCAACCAAAACCATAAACCGATTAGCGATTTTCAACCAATAATGAATAAAAGCAACCGGCCAAATTCTCGGTTGTTCGATTTTTCGTTTGAACCGTCTAATGCACACTAACGACAGCGGCCGCGGATCGGCTCCATCCTTCCGTTTGCCCATCCTCGCTCCCTTAATTGCTGCCTGCTCCTCCTCCTTCCTGAAGATTGCCAAGCATGACCTAGACTGTGTTCAACGACTCGTCTCATGCCCTTCTCCATGGAGAAGATGACACCTCCGCTGGACCTTCTGCTCGCCTCCTTGCCTAGCTCATCGACGCCTCCTGCAGCTGCCACTCTCTGACCGATGACGCAATGGAGCTCCTCATCTTGAAGTCCCTGGTCTATGTTGTTACCTCCACATCCACGGAGATTCCCTTCTCCTTCGTCCGCTCATCTTCTTCTTCTAACTGTCTGTAGCTTCTCATTTCAAGCTACCCTTCATTAGCTATTTCGTTCCTTTCTTCATTAGCACCCTCCCAACTTGCTACAGAAGAAGCTCCTCTGAGATGGGTCTTTTCCTCTATGATTAAAGCCGATGGTTGTACTAGTTGATAGATGGCTTAAAGAGAGTATAAATTTCTCTCTTTGATGCATCATTCGTGTTCTTTGGCTTGATGAATTGTATGTTTGGCAGAAAGAGAAGCAGTTAATTAGTTGAAATACTACTTTGTCCTTGAAAGACATTAGCTTTTACTTCTCCCCAAGTTCTTTTGCAACTTTCAACCATGCCGATTAGACAAATTAAGGAAGGTTCAGAGCAACATCTTGTGATGAAATCTCAAGTGAACAATCCAGTTAATCCAGTTCATGAAGCTCCCAAAGCTTTTCATAATGGCAAGGGACCTCCGTCTCAAGAACGTCAGGTTTCCGAGGTGCAGAACATGAACACATCTTCTGCGAGACAAGAAGAATGGGATGTGCGATGAGCTATCCTTCCTGAGGCCTCCGAAGACTAATGGATATCGGATTACTAAGGGGTGTCTGGAGAATGATAGTGCTTTGTGTGCTTCAACCAGCAATAAGATATGGTAAAAGAGATTGAATGTGTGCAAAATGTATATATATTATTTTATGCAAGTATTTCAAGACGTTATATTCAAGAAATGACGACTCCCTCGACTCAAGAGCGCAAAGTTTGAACACTATGACCGCAAAGTCACAGCATAATGCGCTAGCGCAGAGGGTAGTCAAAGTTAGCTCGATTCCCCTCATGACATCACCAAGAGACTGCCAAAATATCACCAGATTGAATAATAACAAATGACTTGAATAGAAATAAATGAGAGAATGATTGAACTTGAAAGTAACTTAAGTTGAATTTGAAATGAAAACTTAAGTCAAAATAAAATAAAATAAAAATCAAACAAAATTACAATAGCTTGAAATAAAAAAAAAAAAGAGTTTGCAAAGTTATGTTTAAGTGAGACTTACAAAGGGAACTTGTAAAGTCTAGAGAATTTACCTCATACAAGAACATCACCTAACAACGGCTCAGAAGCAAGAACAAAATTGGACAACTCAGTGAACACAAATGAAATCTTTCAAAAAAACATCTGGATCTTATATCTTATTTTGAAACTGATACTCACAGGATTTGCAGTATCTTCAAATATTTATTTTCAAGCTAGAATGAAACTCTAATATAATTCATAAAAGATTTGCAACAATTAAATGGCTCATGAATGAGACTAACTCAAAGTTTTATTAAACATTCAAATCAGACTATTTATCATAGTAACCAAGTCTTTTATTAAATCAAAAGAAACTTGAATAATCTACGAGCTCATCTGTGAATTAGAACAAATATTGAATAAAATGAATTTATTGAGAACTTGAAGGCTCATTAACTTGATAGTTCACATACAAACAAGAGTAAAATAAATTAGCTTGTCAACGAAGATGTGCAAAGCCTTTCAATAAGCACTTGAGTTGCACTGCGTGACGGATTGGATGAATCAAAAGTGACCTAAAGAATTTAAACGAGATTTGTGATGATTTTGCGAGCTCATCAACCAACATGAGCGGAGTCTTATTTGAGTTTGAGAATCCAATGAATTCAAAACTAAATGCAAAAGTAAACAAATATTATTTTAATTGATTGAACGAGAGCTGAACGCCTTACACTATTGAATTCGCACACATCGCATGTCAACGATTAATTAAAATTTTAATTGAACTCTTGCATGCATTATGAAGTGAGCTTATAATTAAATTCATTGTCTCAAAATGCAAACAATCAAAATTTTAATGAAATGAAGAGTATATGTAGCATGAGGCAATCATATATTCAAATTTATAATATTGAGATGCATATAAATAAACTAATGGGATAAGCTTTGCACACATTATGAAGTATGATTAAAATTCAAATTTAATGCCTCAAAAGTGTGCAAGATTCTTAAATACACCCATATGACCGACACAACGTTGAATGCTTAAACTTAATGTTGACGACGCCGCTGGGTTGATTCTGCCTTGTGACCGTGTTGGATTAACAAAACCTAAAAATCAATAATAATATTATAAGAATCACAACTTAGTAAAATATCTGAGAAGCTAATTCTATCATATGACAGTAGATCTGATCCTCTATTATTAAATTAATAGAGTCAACAGAATCTGGAACAATAAACCAAATGATTAAACAGACTTATACACCCCGATGATTGAATGGAGATTTCAACCGGAAGGGATACTTATCATCAAAATTTGTTTGCAAGCTTGAATCAAATTAATCAAAATTAATGATCAATATAAATACAAATTTGGATAAACTATCAAGTTTTAAATGGTTAAATGAAATTCAATATCCAAAAAATTAAAGCAAAATCCAATCAATCCACCTTTCGCAACCGTTTGTCAAAGATGATAAATTAAGAAAATTTTAGCTTACAAAGGAGCCAATGTGAAATCAAGTATACAACTATATTTGCTCTCAAATAATCTCAAGCCAGTAAGGACGTGGCCCGTGTCCTCTGTCTGTGTGGTTTGGCCAGTAGGCTACACATACATATGATGCACGCCAGAGTCCTCTCAAGTTATCGCTTAACGACACCATTATATTACGCCACGAATGTAGAAAGTATGCTAACGGCTCATTCTTGAGTGAATCATATGCATTTGATAGGGAAAAAATTCTCATGTTAGCTAAGGTGGACTTAAGCTTGTCTCCTTCAACAAATGTCATCCCAAGTCTACAAGATGAACGATTTAACCTAGCTACTCGACAGAATCCTTCGACAGATCACTACCTCTCCTCCGATTAAGTAGACAGGGATCACGACCGGATGACGGAACCATGGGATCTTGATTGGGATCGTTATCGCTCAACCATCCGCTTCAAGTTAAAGGATGATGAATTTCATAAATCTAAATTCATAACTCCACACGCCGCTCCATACATTTAGCAATCTAATGACTAGCCTTAATCGAAAAGCTATCTCTCAAAGATCGAGAGGAGTAATTAACTATGGTTGCCATAAACTTGGAACCGCATCTAAAGTCCTCACAAAATAAGAGAAATCTCGAAGGTCTTATCTACTATTCGATCTGTCTTCTGAAAATTTTACCGACATAAATCATACTCTCTTAATCGAGAGGTCGGTGGCAAATTTTCGGAGCCCACAAATGACTTTGTTATTTCTGTAAGAAATATGCAAACTTTTATGTGCAAGTGCAGATACTACATCTCCCAAGGATGAGTTTATTCATTTGTTTTTCTTCTCTTTGAGTTATAATAATTGTGAACTTTTATGCCAACTTTTATGTGCGTGTGCCCAAAAATTAATAATTATATAGTTATAATAATTGCGAATATTGGCTTTGATACTATTCCTAAGAATGCTAACAAATTGATCGATGTGGAAGCCAAAGCCAATTCTATACTTAATAAAGATGGAATGATGGGTTATAATACCCATGCAATGATTATGTACCTACAAGTTATAAGTAATATTAACTAATACAATATGATTTACATACTTGTAATTGATATAATAATGAAGACCGTATATTATACCTTATCAACTTTATTTGCGACAAGCATTTTGACACAATCTTGATTGGTGGAATAGAGTTCTATTTCTTTTGCCCATACTTCAGATAAGTTTGTGAAAGTTTCTCTTGAGTCACGTCATAAACTACAATGAAATAAAAAAAATGTTAGCCTCTTAAGTATTTGAAGGAGGAAAAAAGTGAGAATGGAGCAAAAAAGCAGGAGTAGATAAAAGGAAGGGCACAGTTAAAGCAATGTAAACAACAAAGTTTCTTCACATTTACTTGGTTTAACAGCCTACCACAGATTCATTCTTCGTCATTTTATTGCAGTTTATACTAATAGGAGCAATGATATGAGTATCAAGTGTGTTTCCAAGAGAAAAACAAAATTGTGCCGATAAAGCAGTCTATATTGCCAAAATGGAAATACTTCATGATCCATGCTTATAAAATATTGGATATTATTCATAATACCACACAAAATGAAGCAAGCTACCGAAATATCATAATTGAGATGCTTGGAATTGGCAATCCAAACATCATTCTCCAAAAGTTTAAAACAATAAAACGATTATAAACAAATGTCCAGATATTTGCAAGCTCATTGTTTTAAATTGCTCGAGAACTTGCCTTTCTTAAGGCTCAGAAAGCTCCTATAAATACATATTAAATCCTGAAAATCTTACACTTAATTGTATCCAATGCACGATAACTATTCACATCCAAATCTCAAGTTAAATGCTTGTTTTAACCACTCTCAAGATCTGCATTTTATTGTCATGATTCCCTTTTGTTCGTAAGCACATGCTGATTTATACTAGCACAGGTTACAATGCAATTGAATTTTCATATTATTTAGCAGTTTGTTTATATAAGGAATTAAAATATATGAGATCATGCAGGAAAAACTAACATTTTGAATCTTTGGGACTTCTGATTAAAAGAATTTGTGGCCTCAAAAAACAGTTTAAAACTGAAAAAAGAGCAATGTCACTTGGTATTTGCGAAAGAATATGATTAAAAAAGATTGTCAGAAGAACAAAGCTATCAATTGGAAAGTCTTTAAAACTATACTACGGCAACAAGACTATCATAGGTATTACAGAAATCCATATCCATCATGATAATACAAAACATATTAAAAAAGACTGATATTTCATCCTAGAAAAAATTGAAAATGGACAACCCAATTAAATTTTGTTTTAACAAAATCTCAAACTATATATATCCTCATCAAAACTTTCCTATAATGAGTTTTGATGATCTAATCAACTAGCTAAGAATAATCAAAATATATAGGTCACCTTAAGAAAAAAAAGTAAAATAATCTTGACTTCATGACCAGCACCTTTCCATCCACAACAACCCAATAATATGTGGACAATAACTTTTCATGTGCAATAATCTAGCAATAATAGATATTAACTTTCTATCTCTAACAATCTAACAATCAGTGGGTCATTACTTTCCATCTGCTACATTCAACAATCTATGTGCGACTAATTTTCATTTCTGCTATATAGTTATTTCTAGATTCCAAAACTAAGACTAGTATTTAGATTAGTTTCTTTCCTAGATAATTGTTTCTCCATTTATTTATATGCATCAATTCATCAATTCCCCGCTATCTTCATTCATCAATTCCCAACCTAAATATCAAAATTCATAACAAATATGTAAAATTTTAATTTCAAATTTTCATCAAATTATCAATGATTAGGTCATAGTACGTGTGCAAATACACAGGCTTGCTAGATCAAAATTTTGCTAGATAAATTAGACTTAAACATGTAAACATTGATTTTGATGGCTTGTGATGCAAGTTTTGTTTCTATGAAATCTATATTTGCAAAAGAGATTGCATAATTTGCACCAGAATGGAAAAGTAATATATCTATCATTTCACAAACTAAATAAGTATTGGTACATAATTTTTCCACATGGGCTAATCTCAAAATAAATGTAGAAACTATTAAGAAAAATTAACAGCTGACAAGAAACTAGATAGTATAGAATGCCTTCATTTACTCCATACCTAGAATAATTCCTTGAGCATTTCTGAAATAGGAACTAGTTAGTGTCCTGAACTTCTCCTGCCCAGCTGTAGATTATAGTTGGATGGCAAAGTCCAACAGTAATTAGGCTTATGGGAACCATTAAAAAAAAGGAAACCAAACTTTAACAGATAAATGAGAGAATAACAATTGGTAAAGAAAATACCAAGCACAATGGGTAATACTATGGACTTCAAAGTACAAATACCTGTGTCCCATATCGTAAGCTTCAATTTATTGCCATTGATTGTAAGATGTTTAATTTTAAAATCCACACCTGGACATGAAATTAAAAAGTAAATATTAATCTAAAGAATATGAGCTAAAACCAAACACATCCATTTAGATGTCAAAATACAAAAACCATACTACATAAAGAACACCCATAGTCAAGATCTAGAACAATAAGGTATACGCTGCTAACTCAAAAATCTGCAACCATATCATAAATCTATAATACATGAATACATGCAAATGTGCCAGACCAAAGATGACTGAATAGTTCAAGAGTCATTTTAACACATTAATCCTCCAGTTTAAATAAAGAATTTGAATTAATATATCATCATCAGCAGTAACAGTAGACCCCTTCATGCCAACTATCTATGATAACGCTCATGAATATGGACTATTTTTGAGAGCGTTGAGAGAATATGATGTATTGTGTATTTTTATGCTATTAACTTAATATGTGATACCTATAAATAGAAAATAGGAGAATATAATAAGAAAACAAAAAATAAAGAATAATAACCCTGACTACGAGAAAATTAAATTACTTATAGTCGCCATATAGTATCAGAACCCCATCTATGTCGCCTAACTCAATACGTTGTTAAAAGGTATTTTCTAGCGATGTAACCAAAACCAGTAGTTCACAAATTTGGATTTGTATATATTGATTTCCCTAGCGATGTAACCATCAACATGTAACAACAAATTTGGATTTGTACCAAGGCATCCACTTTGGGTCCTAAACCTACCTAGCAGCATAGAATGCAACACCTTCTTATTGTTAACTGATTCCATTACAATGTGCCAGTTGAAAGGGGTGAACCAAATTTGATTTACTCAAATTCTCTTGGATTTCACTTTACTAGTTACAACAATGTTCATTATGCATCTTCCTCCACAAACTTCAGCATTTTTCTTAATTGAATTCATCTCTTAAGCTCTCAGCTCTAAGGATCATCCACTATAGAACATAGATCCTCTTTTGGCTGCAAGCTATAAAAGCATTTCATCACCCCGACATCACCAGAACTATGTGAACAACAAATGGGGGGCATGTAACAGCAAGAGTTACAGTTGTAATTAAGGTTGACAAAGCATCGCATTATATTAAGTAATCTAACGCTATAAAATCAAGAGAGAACAACAAGGGTAGATAATTCTCATCATCATTATCATCAGTATCAATCATCTCCCAACTAAATGAGGCTTACAAGAAAATTGCATATACCAATATTGTGAATGGTTCAACTAAGCAATTCGTTTTGGTCACCTTGTTACCTTTCAAGAATCAGTTTATATAGCTTTTATAATCCTACCTTTCGACACGGCCACATCATATATCTATGCTTTAACTTTAGGATTTTCTCTGAACTCTAGGTTTCTTTCTTGATATATATCATTCTAGGAAATATTTGCTCTGGGTGCAAGTTTTATATTTTGGTTGTAATTTATGTTGTTCAAAAGTTCCCTATCTTTGAATTTTATCGATTCTGATTTGTTTCTCTAATGTAAACATTTTATAAATATGGTATCGGTTATGAATGACCCTCATCTTATATATCTATCTATCTATCTATCTCTCTCTCTCTCTCTCTCTCTCTCTCTCTCTCTCTATCTATATATATATATATATATATATATATATATATTATGAATAGAATGTAGTTTCTGGCACATGGATGCTTATATACGATAATGGCTCTACAAGCAGATAATTTATCCAAATTGCAAAAAATTGTACTAAATTGCATGGTGAAATCTGCAAACTATCCAAGCCAACCCTTCTCAGAAATCTTTGATATTTCATTGCCTGCATATGAATTTAAGCTGGCAAGTAGTAGTCTTTTTATCTAATTTAAAACTTCTTCCATTTCAAACCAAATTTTCTCCTTTTACTACTGTTCTGAGTATAAAGTCTTCTTTTACCGTCTCCCATTGCCAAATGATCTGCAAATAAACTCAATTTGGAGGAAAAAAAAAAAGAAAAGAAAAAAAGCAAAAAAGTTCACATGAGGTTTTCGCAAAGCAAAGAAAACTTAAGAAAATATTTGAAACAACGCTATGTGGTTTTTAACAGAGCAATACTCTGATAACCAAAATCGAGCGTGACTATGTATGATAAAGTAAGCGAATTCATGAACAAATAACAATTCCACTCAATCTCCCAAATTTGATCCTGCATTATGACGCTCGAAATATCATTTTTCTCAACTTTCACACTTCAAGCACTGTTCACAAACTGGCACTATTCCTAAAATAAAAATTAATCAACTTAGCTGTTCTTTCCAATAAATGCCTTGAGATAACTATCAAAACCTTGAGCTCCGAAACCAAGCCCTATAATATCCAATTACTTATTAAAGAGGCTATAATCATCAGCCTACTCTCCAACTATGACATCGCCCTAAAACCCAAACACTAGTAAATTACGAGTAACGCAGAAATTTACCGACTTACAACGCCCTATCAAATTACACTAACCTGTCAATAATTGAATAGACGAATACCAACAATTCAACCAACGACCTTCTTCTCTCACAAAAGGTTAAACTGACAATTAAACCAAACCTAAGTTCATCAAAATAGCAAACTCAAACTCGGAATCTCCAAACCCCGAATGAATGGACTATTTCCGGATCTTAAATAAGTCGCCACAAGAAAGAGAAACAGCGAAGACAGCTATACCGATAGTAGGGCTTAAATCGTCCACATGGTTGGAGATGAAGCTGACGAGCAGACTACTCTTTCCCACTCCAGAATCCCCGATGATCAGGATCTTGAAAAGAGTAATCATGGCTACTTCCGACGCCTGATGAAGAACCCATCCGGCATCAATTCCCGAGCTTATGGCGCGGTGCAAAATCTCTCAGCCCTCTCTCTCCTTCACTCGCTTTCTTATTTCTACCTTGATTGTGGTGGCGTGGGGGTTGGTACGTGGAGAGGAGAAAGGAAGAGCTGGAGAAGAAACAGATGTACTGATACAGAAAGCTACACGAAGACAATATATTAATACTAAATGCAGACAAATGGACTGAACATGCAACGCGTCGTCATCTTCTTTCTCCTCGCCTGGGAGGAGGACGCCATTGAACCGGAAGAAAGAAGTAGAAGAATGTTAATTTTAAATTCTCTCGATTTATTCAATTGTATTATTTATTTATTAAATTTACCTCCCTGCTCCGCCTACCGATTTTAAAAAAAAAAAAAGAAATATTTACAAATGAATCATCTAAAATATATATATTTATAATTTAATTATTTTTATCATTTTTTTAACTATGAGATTTACATGTCACAATTAAATTATTATAAATTTTATGAAAATAAAAAATATAGGTTAAACTTTTATTATGAATTTTAATATTTGAATGTCAATTTAAAATTTTGATGATAAAAAATGATTAATTTATAAATATGCAAGAATAGGATAATAATGTATATAAAAACTTTAAAAAATAAATAAAATAAAAAATCAACTTGATTTAACTAATTTTTAGCTCGATAACAAAGATGATATTAAAAGATTAAATGATCTTCAAATATGAGATATTTATTATCAAATTAGTAATTCAATAAAAAAATTTAATAAATTTAAGACCTTTTAATTATGAAGTTATCAAAGTATTTAATTATCGAAAGAATAAATCTTAGAAATGATATCCTATTTTACATCGTGTAAATTTTGAATATATATATTTGAAAATATTAAATTTATAATTTTACTTTTTATGTTACTAAGATGCCTTAAAATTTGTATAAAAGGACTACTTGGAATAAAATAAGATAGCGTTGCTTACAAACATAGAATTTTAATTTGTCTCTCTCTGCTGACTTCAGTACAGATGGCAGTTATGTAGCTAATATTATATTCATTCTTAAAATAAAATATATGTGCAAGACTCAAAATTAATAACTAAGAGAATAAAAAATATAATACGGTATTGGCTATTTTGCAAGATTTTGATCAATAATTTTGAATCTAAATAAACTATTTAATATTTAAAAGTTTAAATTTATTATTATTTTTTAAATTTCTGATAGAGCTTATATATATATATATATATATAATCGTAAATATACATGATTTTTTAACATCTCAATAAACAAATTTTATGTATGGATTTAAAATGTTGTATTTAAATACTATTTTATATATCCATATTATTATTAAATGTTACCACCATTTTAACATATTATTTTTGGTTAATAATTTCATAAATTATCAAATGTTTAATCAACTTTAATCACTACTAAATGTCCCAAAAAAAAAAGCTTGAATCACTGCTCCTTCAATTTAGAATTTTTTTTCGTGAGATTTATTAATATATATGATTAATAGGAGCCAACTGTTTTATTTAATTTCTATCAAGGTATGTAACACAACCATATGATGGAAAATTATAACAAAAGGAATTTATACTTCATAATATGATCCACATTGCATACGATATATTGCAATATCAAAATTTTGTAATTTATTGGCATCATTTGGTAATATTTATTTGGTAGTTGTTGACCTCCATATGTATGTCATAAGTCAAAATCAAGCATACAAATCGAATTCGACGGACTTTGGATGCATATCGAAAATAAACATCAAAATGATCGAAATGACGACGATGAACGGAACGATTGCCATCGTGATGAACGCCAAATTGATTGAAACATAAATATTACAAAATCTAATGATCAATCGATTAAACGCTATCATTTATCACACATATCGCCGGAAGTGCGACGCAGCACCAAATGCCTCATAAAATTGATGTAATTGATGCTTCTTCAAACGTCAAAATATATCAAATGAGACTATCCACGCTCAACTTGGACGGGTCTGTACAAATGTCGAATAATTTGAAGTGATAGTGAGCGAATCGAGGCTGAAACACACTGAATGTCGCCAAAATCAACTCAAATGACCTTCGATCGATGACTTCCCATCACATTCGTGAATGTAAATCAAGATATAAATATCGCACTTGATGAGCAACCAATCAAGCGCGCCGCCAACGCCTGCACGATATCGAGATCGGAGAGCCGTAAAGTCAAAACAATCTTTCACAAAATTGATGTCATTTCAAAATGTCAAATCTATCAAGTGTGACTATTTGCATCGGACAAGTCGCACGAAAACCTCCAAAAGCAAGAACGAGATTGGTGAAATTGATTGATACCGACTCAACCAAATGGCCCGATCTCAAAACGATACTTATCAAGGTTCAAAACAATAGAATTATCCTAAATTGATATATATTGATTATGTGCGTTTATCGACATGAAATTCACATTTAAAATGTTTAATAAATTTAAAATTTATTAAAAAAATTTTCAAATTATCCGTCGTGCAACAACCGTTCCCCCTATTTTAAGTTTTCTGAAAAAGAAATAAAAAAAAAACCCATTCTTCAACGTCTACCTCTCATTCTCACCCACTACTCTATCTCTTGGCCTCTCTCTCTCTCTCACGTTCAAAAAAAAACTTTTCCTGAAAAAAGGTAATTTTTCCTCTTTCTCCTTCTGAATTTCCTCCGTCCCGCACTGTTCCACACGATCCGCCTCCCGCGATCCGCCGCCCACCGCCGTTCTGCGGGCTCGCTTCCGCGCGTCCAGCCGCCGGCGAAACCCGCTTCACTGCTAGCCCATGTGTTACACCAGTCCATCCCGCAGGCCTACTTCTAACAGCCCATGCTGGCCCAGCCCGCCAGCCTGCAAATCCTTCCCTCTAGCCCACTAGCCTGCAAGCTCACTTCCTGCAGCCCACCAGCCCGTCAGCCAGCAAATCCGTCCCTCCACCCACTTTTCCTTCAAACTCGTTGTCCTTCAAACTCGTTCTGCGGCGTTAGCCTTAAACCGACTAAATTCAACATTCTACGCAATCTTTTCCACAAGAACTGCCATATGCCATCGTCGCATCAAGTTTCACCATTTGATAAAGATGTACGAGAACGGTGTTGAAGACGCAGGAAGGTGTTTGATGAACGCGAAAGAAAAAATTATATACGATACGCTTGTTTTACTTTTCAAAGTCCCGCACGCTTCATCGTGACGAGATAAATTTGGTATTGCAAGACACAGCCGCTTAAGCTCATCGAGGCGTCTGAAAGTGATGAAGCGCCTCGTTATGCTCATCGTGCTGACGATGAAAACCGAAGTGTTTGCAACACCAACCGCCACGCTTCATCGGCATGGCGCGTAAGCCAAACAGCCCGATGTAGCCTCCACGGAATGACGCAGAATACCGCCAAAATTTGGAATATTTACATATACATATTTGCTTTTCGCGGCGAATTAAAAGCCTCATGCTCATCGCAGTAATGAAAGGTACGGTGTTTGACCAACCATCACGCCATCGCGTGATGGTAAGCCAAAACACTTGACCCTCACGCGATGACGCCGAGAAACCACGCCAAATCTTTTGACTTAAAAAAATGGGAGCATAAAATGAATCGACTTAAGAATGTTAAGCAAGAAAATATAAAGCTAAAATTCAAATTAAAAACTCAAAATAACAAAAGGGGGAGGAAAAATAGCATACAATAAATACAAAAGTAAAACAAAAAGAGGAGGAAAATGAAAGCTACTATGAGAGATAAATCTTCTTTTAAAACAATAAATTAAACTATTTTTTACAATCTAAATCAAAATGCATTCTTCGTCATTGAATCTGTAACTCTTTGTACAAGCAGATAGAAGGAGATACTAAATCCAATTCTATAAAAATCATAAGGCTTCCTTCAACCAAAATCAAAGAATTTCATCTTAACTATGATTTTCGAAATCAATGATTTCATTAATTAGATTTGTATTTCTGACATGTAGATTTTAACAAAATTTTAATGTCTGAAAAGACTGCGTTAAATTGGAATATATTAAATATTAATCTGAAAAATCTAATAATATATTAGATCAATTTACGCCTCTTTTCGCCACGACCGCAACCTAGTAAAACGCAGTAAATACTAAATCAAAATTTACGTAAATCATATTTCCTTTCATAAAAAAAATCAAGAAATTTCATCATAACTATGATTTTCAAAATTAATGATTTCATTAATTAGGCGAAATTATCTAAGCTATAAATTTCTGCATGTGCTCGGATATAAAGATTTCAAGTTCAAATTTTAATTTTTGAAAAGGCTGCACATGCTAAATTGGAATCAATTGAATATTAATTTGAAAATTCTAATAATATATTAGATCAATTTACAATGTCTTCTTCACCACTGGATCTGCAATTTTTTGTACAAGCAGATAGAAAGTGAGACTAAATTAAATATTACACGAATGAAGGAACTTTCCTTCAATTCAAAAATAAAAGAAATTTCATTATAATTATGATATTTAATGTCAGTGATTTCATTAATTAGATGAAATTATCTAAGCTATAAATACCCGCATGGGCTCCGACACTATGCTAAATGCCTAAATTCAAATGTCTAAGGATGCTGCATGGGTTGTTTCTCGGTTTAGTCTTAGGACTGGTTCTGGGTTAACAAAGCCTAAAAATCTATTATAATGAGTCCAAGTTAGTGAAATATTTGAGAAGCTGATTCTGTCATATGACAGTAGATCTAATCCTCTGTTAAGAGCTAAAATAGAATTGATAGGATCTAAAACAAGTAATATTTTAAACTACAATCTAAATCAAAATGCCTTCTTCGCCATCAGATCTGTAACCTTTTGTACAAGCAGATAGAAGGCGATATTAAATCCAATTCTACAAAAATTATAGGGTCTTATTTAATCAAAAATTAAGAAATTTCATCATAATTATGATTTTCAAGATCAATAATTTCATTAATTAGATGAAATTAGCTAAGATATAAATACATGTGCTCGAACATGAGATCTCAAGTACAATTTTAATATCCGAAAAGGCCACGTGAAAATTAAATTGGAATAAAAAATAAAAATACAAAATTAATCTCATAATTCAAGCATAAAATTACCTAAAATTACAATATACCTGTATGGGCCCCAACACTATGCTGAATGCTTAAATTCAAGTGTTTGAGGATGCTGCGCGAGTTCTTTCCAATTTAGTTTTAGGATTGGGTTCGGGTTAACAAAACCTAAAAAATCAATTATGAGAATTTCAACTTAGTGAAATATCTGGGAATCTAATTTTGTAATGTGATAGTAGATCTAATCCTCTATTAGGAGCTAAATAGAGTTGATATGATCTAAAATTCTGAAATATATTTGATTCAATCAATTAATTAACTACCTCGATGATGACTGTGTTGAATGATGATTTCAATCGGAGGGGATGTTTTCATCAAAATATGATTCTATTTTCAAATCAGATTAACTCAAATTGAGTGTTAATCTAGAAAATTATTTAAATGAAACTCTATTATTAAAAGCTTAAAGCAAAACTCAATCTATCCACCTTCCAATTGTTGGGTGACAAATTAAGAAAACTCTAAAAGAGCGATATCAAATCAAGTGTTATGTTATGTTTACTCTTAACCAATCTCAAAGTAAGGACGTGACCCATGTTCTCGATCAGTGGCCAATAGGCTCCACTGATGAAGTAGCACACTGAGTTCTCGATGGTTTGGTCCCGCCCATTATATTATGATCACGAGCAGGTATACTCTTTAATGACTCGCTCTTTGAGTTGTGAATCATGGGTATACTTGATAGGGCAAATAACCCTCTCTAGACTTAAGATTTTGGGACAAACACCACCTCCTTTCAAGGATATCTTGACGACGTAATCCATGTGTTCGAGAATCCTTCTATCGGGTTGTCGACCATCTCCTCTCGACTAAGTAGTTGGGACCATGCCTCGGATAACGGAACCATGGGATCTAGATCGGGCATGTCATCATTCTCACAACTATCTGGTTTAAGCTGAAATGATGAATTTCATAATCTAAATTCTGACACTCTATATGTTGCTACTATATGCTACGCATTTTGCTATTTAACGACCAGTCTTAATCGAAAGTTTTCTCTCACTTATTTAGAGGGGTAATTAACTATAGGGGCTTGCGCATATGGAAAACCTGGAACCAGATCTAAAGTCCTCACAAAATGAGGATGAAATTTCTGGGTAGTGTCTTACAATCTGCCTTCTAAAAATATTATCGACATTTTCAATCACTCTTTTTAATTTAAAAATTGTTAAGAGGTCGGTGGCGAAATTTTTGGAGCCCATAGTAGTTATTTCAAATAAATTTGACATTATTTATTTTATTTTTTGTAAACCTTGACGCGGTATCTACATGATACAATTTTGCATGTAATGTTTAATCATCGCTACTTATTTCAAATATGCCACGGAGAAAATCCTTTCATTTATTAAACTTATAGCAGAAATTTTAAAATATGAAAAAAAAAAAGGGTGCAGTGAGATTAACCGTCTGTAACATTTAATTAGATAATTAATAGTTGTGTAAAATAAATAACTCTAGCTCTTTGAAATATCAATTATAAAACTATTATAAGAAAAATAATATTTTGAAAAATTATTATATGTGTTATAAATATATATATTTATTAAATTCAAATGATAATTTTTTGACAGCCACAAAGTTCTAATAGCTTTGATTTTCAAAATTATTTTTTCACCACAAAATTTTTTAAAAAATAGTCAAAAAATAATAGCTATGATTAATTCTTAAAAAAAATAAAGCATCCAAAAAACTGCTCAAATTCACTCTTAATCAAGCGGTCGAGAGCTTAGACTATCAATAAGAAGTTATTGATTCAAATTTTTCACATATATTATATGTTTGAGGTTATAATTAAGAACCCATTTGAGGGAGCTGTAATTTTTTTTATATATAAAGTTGATTATAAAATTATTATAAGAAAATAATTTTTTGAAAAATTATTATTATAAGTGTCATAAATACTTAAAAAAAGCTTAAATTGTAACTTATTTATACGCACTTTTGGATTATTATCACATTTTAATAGCTCATATTCTTAAAAATAAATTTTTAATATCAAATTTTATAAAAAAATAATTAAAAAATTGATAGCTAAACGTAATTATGATTAATTTTCCTAAATTCGGTCTCATTTTTTTGAAAAAATAATGATGTTTTATTTATTTATTTATTTATTTATTTTTGCATTAGACTACTAAAGTCTTCCTATTGGCTACACAAGCCCACTTAAATCTCGGACAACGAGGCGAGTGGGCGCTCGTTGGACTATTGTGGTTTGGCGCCAATGCGGATTCACGTGAAGGCGATGCCCCAACACTCGTTGTCAGATCTGTTGCCTCTCACGTGGTGCCCAACTGAAGGGAGCAACGGAGCGCATCTAAAAAGGGAAATTTTAATCAAGAAATGTGTACGAAAAAACTTTAAATAGTTAAAATACGGGTACGCTTGATTTCCTTACATTCGAAGGTGATTATTTCGCTTAAGTTCAATTACGAGGATTATGATTTGGTGGAATCGCCCCTTGTTTTCTCAACTCCGGCCTTTTGTTTTCCAAAATGGACATGGGATTTCTACCGAATGACCCTATTTCTGAGATTCCGATTTGGATTAAACTCCCTAATTTCCCTCTGTGCTGTTGAAACGAGGTTGGATTCTCTAAGGTTGCTAGTAAAATTGGTATTCCCTTGGCCGTGGACCATCTTACGGTGGCTAGATCTCGGATAACGTTTGCGCATATTTGTGTCCAAATAACTACTTCTTCTCCTCTACCTGACACGATTCCGATCAATTTAAATGGGAAGAAATTCATGCAGAGTGTCGTTTATGATGGTAGCCTCTGCTTTTTCGACGTACATACATTTCACACTGTCACTGCTTACCGACCGCTCTTCCTCCCAGAGGGCAGGCTCTCCTCCTAAAGCTCCCATAAGAGTGGCCAATGACACAAAGGAGTACATTCCCATTCATTCTTCCTTCTCATTCACCTATTACTATTATGTCTTCCTCTCCTCCTATTACTAATTTCATATCTGTTGATAAGACCATGGAGGCTTCTACCAGTCTTCCCTCTTCCATAATTGCCGATTTAAATCACCAACTATACTCCCCTCGAGGATCCTTCTGCAAAGCTCGCTTCTTTTCAAGGATCCGAAAGACCAAACCCACATAGATTCCTCTATTGATCAGCTTTCACTTGGTGTTGTTACGCGTGGTTACCCTTCTCTGGCATTGGTATTGATAAAGGTACTAAAGATGTAACACACTCATGGAAGGAGGGAATCTCTTCTTCTTCTCAACCTCTTCCGACTCCTCTAAAAGGCAACAAGAAAAAGGGTAAAAAACCCACTTCTTCCTCCCAATGAATCAAATCTCTATTGGTAGTTGGAATGTTAGGGGTTTATCTGCTGTTGGAAGACTTTCCGACTGTCGAAAGCTTATTAAAGACTCTCATCTAGATCTTCTTTGTCTTCTTGAGACCAAAGTTCATCTAAATCCTATGCATATCAATCAAGTTTCTTCCTACAATTTATTTACTTTAGAATCCAGTGTAAATAATTTTGATTGCTCTAATGGTGATCGTATATGGATTAAATGGAAATCTGATAGGCTGAATTTTGAGTTATTATGCAAGTCGAGCAATTTATCCATGGTCGAGTTTCTGCCCGGGTTAATAGCTTTCTTAACAAGTATCTATGCTGAAAATGATTCTACTGTCAGATCCTCCTTGTGGTCTTCCCTAAAGGTTTTGCCTGATGTTAATGCTCTTCCTTGGATTATTTTAGGTGATTTCAATTGTCCTTTAAGTGCTAAGGATAAACAAGGGGGTAATCTGGTTTCTTTCAACTCTTCTTTGGAATTTAAAGATTGTGTTAATGATTGTGGCTGGATGGAGCTTCCTAGCACTGGCTTACATTTTACCTGGTTTAATCAGCTTTGGAACATCCCATTTACTCTAAGATTGATGGTCTTTTGTAATTCCAACTGGATTGAGATGTTTCCATCTTCCTTTATAAAGTCCTCCCTCCAAGATCATCAGATCATTCTCCTTTGGTAACTCTTCTTCAATCTCCTTCTTTGGCATCTCATCGTTTCCTTTTCAGGAATTATTGGACCTTAAAGCCTAGGTTTAAGGATGATATTATGGAGGTTTGGAACAACTTCATTCAAGGAGACCCTTTTTATGTCCTTTCTATCAAGCTAAAACTTGTTAGAAATATGATGAAAGGTAGATATGGGATATCTCTCCCTTAAACAAATCAATATTGTTAAAGCTGAACAAAGTGAGGTTCTTAGGAATCTGGAGAAAGATCCTTTTAACATTCATTTCATTCAAGATGCCAAGGAGATCAAAAATAGATATTCTGAGCTTCTTATAAAAGAAATGCTATGGATTAAACAGAGAGCTAAGGCACACTAGCTTATTCACTCTGATGATGATTTAAAATTCCTCTACCTTTCAATTAAAGAAAGGAAAAGCTCCAATCTGATTAGAGAAGTGCAAACCGATTTGGGTGTCTTCTCGATAAAGGATATCACAAATTTTTGTAGGTATTATGAGGATCTTTTCAATTGTGATGACTCTCTTGTTATTCCAAAGGCAAAATTTTCCTGGGATTTGTCATCATTAGATCATGTCACGATCTTGAAGTCGATGTTTCAACAGAAATTATTGCTACCTTGAAAAGTATCAGTGAAAACAAATCTCCTGGTCCTGATGGTTTTAATTCTAAGTTCTACATTGACTCTTAGAGTATTACTGGCAAATCTTTTGTTAATGCAGTTCTTTTCTTTTTCAAGAATTCTAGATTGCCCAACTGTTTCAAGCATACTCTTTTAACTTTCATACCAAAGGTGAAACACTCTAATAGAATTGAAGATTATCGTCCTATCTCTTTATGTAATACATTCTATAAAGTGGTGGCCAAAATCCTCGCCAATCATATGAAGAGATTTCTCCCCTCATTATCAACAATTCTCAATCACTTTGTTAAAGGAAGAGATATATCGATAATCATAAATGGCCTTTGAGATATGTAATGAGTTCTCCACCTCCAATTGCTCTTACTTTTAGCTAAAATTGATTTGAAAAAGCTTTGATAAAATCAAAAAAGCCTTGATCCATCGACTTACGGATAAAGGTTTTCCCATGAGATTTACTACTTGGGTGGAAGCTTGCATTTCGATGTGCCTTTCTATTGTGTTAAATGAGAATATTTGTTACTTCTCTTCCTCCAATGGCCTCGCAGGCTGCCCATTGTCTCCTTTCCTCTTTACGGTGGCCATGGACACATTCTCATGCATGTTAGAAAATGAAATTAATAAAGGATTATATAACCCTATTACTTTATCGGACAATTCTCTTCTCATCTCTTATATGTCGATGATCTCCTTGTAATGGGTAATGTTGATTCCTCTACATTTACTTCACTCAAGTCCATTCTTCAATCTCTTAAGTATTACTTGGGACTTGATGTGAATTATTCTAAATCATCCTGTGCCTCTCTTCAAGGAAAATGGATAATTCACATACGCTTTGGGTATTCAATTGGGCTCTTTCCTTTCAAATATTTGGGCCTTCCTCTTATTAAAGGTACAATTAAGATGGCTCATTTCACTCCTCTCTTTGATAGACTTCATGTATGGTTGGCAGGCTGGAAAAGTAAATTCCTCTCATTAGGGGGAAGGTTGCAGCTTATCAGATCTTCTATAAATAGTTACTTATCATACTGGTTTCGTTCTATGGCTATTCCAGATGGTATTATCAAAAAAATCTGCTTTTTTTGCCTAAATTTTTCTATCATTCGGGAGAAAAAGTTGCACACTATTTCTTGGGAACGTACTACTTTACCCAAAGAAAAGGTGGAGTTACCGCTTCCTCTATCAATCTGATCAGCAAACTGAAATTAATGTGGAAAATTTGTAAGAGAGATTCTCCTTTTGCTAATTGGTGTTTAGCTAAATATACCTCACTATGAAATCCTTGCATTTATAGAGTTTCTCCACTTTGGAAATCGACAGAAAGTTGCTGAAAAATTTAGGAACAACGAAATTTCAAGTTGGGGAAGGTAATGCTTTTCTTTATATTATGATCCTTGGTGTAATGGGCATTCTCTTTGTTATTGGTTGGGAGTTAATGGCTGAAACATTTGAACCTCACGGATGATCTAAAGGTCCACACTCTTATACATAATGGGCATTGGAACCTTCCTTCTTTACTTGAGACCTCTCATCCTTGGTTGTCCATAAAGATCTTGGAAACTACTATAAAGAATGGCGACGACGATTTCGTAAGTTGGCTTAACTCTTACTCTCCTTCTACCAAGGATTTTAGAGAAGCTACCTTTGATTCTCACCCCTTTAGATTGGACCAAGGAATATGGTTTAAAGGCTATTTTATTAATTATGCTCTCTATTGTTGGATGGCTTTATGTGGTCTCAAATTATCCGATAAGTTAGCAAACAAAGGGATTGGAACTCAACTCCCTTGCTTTTGTCATTCTGTTTAGAATCTCATAACCATTTATTTTTGAATGTCCTTTGGCTATGAAATTGGTGAGAGCTCTTATCCCAAATGGTATGTTCCTAGCATACTCTTCCCAGTTCAATTTTATTAATGAAGGGGAGCATAAAATGTTACAAAGATTACACTATTTGATTATTTCTGTTCTTGTTTATACCCTGTGGAGAGAAAGGAATAATCGTCTCTTTTCTTCTACCTATCTCCCATTTCGCCTTTATCAAATCGTTAAAGAAAGGGTTTCATAAAATGCAAAGTTGGAAATTGAAAGTTGCTTGGCCCAGTAATGTGCAGGATTTAATTCGCAATTGGAGGAACTATCACCCTCCTTAACTCTCTCTCATTATCTGTGCCTGCTTCTTATTTCTTCTGGATGTTATTATGCTGTTTTCTGTGCCTCATTCGTTTATTCTTGGTCCGTTTCGTATGTCAGATCAAGAGGGCTATCCGGATGTCTTCCATTTTAGGCCTTTTCTCTGTAGTCATCCGACGATATGGGCTTTGACGCTTTTCTTGTTCTCTTTTGTTTCATCCGGAGTTCCTCTGTGGTGGGTTTTATGGCTCTTTTCTCGCTTTGGCCATGGATGTTGGGGTTGTTCTTGCGTTCTTTCTGCTTTAACTCTTTCGTGATGGCATTCCCGAGAGGATGGATTGCCTTGATCTTCTTCTGTTTCCGATATTCTATTGTCTGGGTTTTGGTGGTGCTCTGCTTTTTGGAATGGACGATGATGAGGATATCCTTGCACAACTTTTGATTTCTCGAATTGCTCCTCCTCACTGGATGGTCTCTCTGCAACCACGATCCCTCTTTGATGTGAAGGACGATTTTGGGATTGTTTGGAGGCTAGAAACCGTGAGGGGACTTTCACCTCACCTACATGATTTTTTATTGCTTTTGGGCATCTCGATGTATTTTGTATCCCCCGAGTCCATTTATCGTAGCTCCTCTTTTTAGGATTTTCAAGAAAGTGTTATGATCATGTTTCTAGAATTATTGTTCTAGTTTAGTCTTTTCCTTTTGCTTCAAATGTAGGGATTAGTTTCTTTTGTAACCTTACTTTGGAATACAATTTTTTGTATATATAGTTTTTTTTTTAAAAAAAATAATATGAGCATTATAATATAATAATTTTTTTTTTAAAAAAAATTTATGATATATAAATATTTTAGAGACAGATACCACATTAATTAATAAAAAAAATTGAATTTTTCTATATTAAAATAGTTCAAATATAGTTATGATCATTAAAAAATAATATTATAAATCTAGAGATGATAAATTTATAATAATTATAGATTGGTAAAAAATATAAATAGAAGCTTAAAAAACATAGTAAGAATTTAAAATCATTAGAAAACACAAATAAAACAAAAAAAGTTATATTCTAGTCCGGCTACAAATTTTTTTTTAAAATAGTCAAAAAGAAATAAAATAATACATAATTTGCTTGTTATAAACATACAAGTATGATTATAACAAAAATTATAATGACTATGTGTTGACTAATTATTTAGTGAGTATGATATATATTTAATCGATTGAGGTGAGTTTTTTTTTCGAGTTGGCATACATTCAGTCAAAGACTAACATTTCTTAAGAATGAGGTCAGTGACCCTTTTGAGTAAAATAAATGCACTTTTAAGATGCACGAGTACATCTTTAGAGTTGGTTGAGTATTCTTTAATTTGAGCGAATCCTCAAGTAAGATAATGACCACTTCAATCATTGAGCTTTGATTATATATTATTCTAATTTTCATATTATCACTTTTTGTTTTGGGTTGTACAATTGGGTATACAAGAAGAATTATAAAAGGAGCTTAAAAAGAGTGTTTAGACCTTTATAAACTCCAAGAGAAAAAGAGGCTTAAAGAAAAAAAAATTATGTATACAATGACCACTTCAAAATTATGTTTAGACCTTTATGTTTAGACCTTTATAAACTCCAAAATTTTGATGTATATTTTTATTAATTTGTATAAATTCTTTTGCTCTAGTTTACTCATTGTTTGAATACATAGAACATTTCCAATTCTAGACTTTGAGTTTAGCTTTTCATTTATATTTTGTTATTTATTTAATTGAATTTTGAGAAACTTACATAAATACCAATAATTCTCTTATATATTTACATTTCTAACATCTAAATTTTAATTTTTACATATATAGCACCCGAATCTTATATATCACATCAAAACTATCATCATCAATCACCTTTTAAATGTGAAATGCATATTTTTAAGTATTGTAAAGTATTAAATAAGTAAATATCAAACTTTCGGTATTAAATATATGAATATAAAAGAATTGTGTGGTTTGTATGTAAATCTTGAATTTTTTTTTATTTTGTTTTTTTTTCTCTTTTCAGATGATATAAATATGAACGTCAAACATTAATAATTACATCTTGCAAGCTATAGAATTAGAATAACTTTTATAGCATTGTTGGGTGTTTGAAAATCAGTTGCGGTAGAATAAAAGTTTACAACTTAGCTTTGTTGTGAAATCCAGCACATACATAGATATTTAGAGAATGAATAAGAAACTCTAGGATTTTTACGTGGAAAAACCCCTCAAGAGGGGAAAAAATCACGGCCTAAAAAAAATCTTCCACTATGTATCTATTTGAGTATAAAGTTTTCAATAATATGATTACGAATTGTATATGATAAAGTCCAATAGAATGAATTAAGTAATAATATCTATGTAGCAATGGTTAAACAGACGGTGATGATTGATAAATAAATAATGGTCGGCAAATTAATGCGGTGATGGTGACCGGCGATGACCGGTGATGGTCGGCGGATGACCGAACGGTTGATCGGCCGGCTGGTCGACCGGCGCGGACGGTGGTCGACGACATATCGACGCCGAAAGTGGTGGGATGATTATGCTTGGAGGATCTTCAAGTCTTTGAACTCTCTCTTCTCTTTACCTTTGGCTCCTCTCATGTGAAGAATGAGAGGCTATTTATAAATTAAAGAGATGACGTTTCTATAAATACATGCAAAATTCAAACAACTCCATCGGATAACTCATAATGATTCCCTTAATCATCTGATGTATTTAAAATATTTGAATGCTCAAATGAAATCAGAATCAAGAGATCTTGAGCTTGTTAGATCTGGCTCATCAAGACACTTGATTTGATCATAAACACTCTATATTTATGAACTATTTATGGATTTAACTAATATCTCAAAGTTTTCAATGATATTTTAAGTGCTTGATCTGGACTAGTTTCGACTTAGAATCAGTTACTTTTGACATCAAGATTCATGCTTGGTAGTAAAATTTTAGTCATATCGGTTGCTTATGATTATCTATCATCCAAAAATATTTGATAAATAATAAATAATTTTTCAATAAAATTTTGTGGGTTCATTAACCATATAGTTTGAGAGAATAGATCTTTATGTGCACAAGATTATGATCATGGAAGTGCGGTGGCGTGCATGCGGTGCTTGCGGTAGCTCAAGGTTACGCTGCCGCCTTATAGTGGGCGCGCTTCATCGGTGTCGAGCGCGCCGTCACATAAATGCGCCGATGAGCAATTTTTTCGTTTCTTTCCATTTTTTATAATTTTTTACCTTTTTGCCCCTATAGTGGGTCTATAAAAACTCGTCTACAGTCAAGTAAGGAGATAACTCCCATATGCTCTAATGTTCTTCTGCATTGGATGAGAAATCATCTAGTAGAAATTCAAGGGCTAGGGTAAAATTTTTTTTCATTTCATTTCTTTTTATCAGCGAAGCTCTGAACTTTTTCTTAAGAGAATGTCATTCGCTTTGCTGATCAAGACTGTAGCTTCATACAAGAGGCTCGATTTTCTCGAGAGAGGCAACTATCCTCATCGGATCGGTTTGGAGGCAATCAAGGCGTAGTTTTATGGCCAGGGTTTTCATCGAGAGAGGCGTCAACTGTCATCGTCGGATTGACCGGGTTTGGAGGCGATCAAGACCTATAGATCATATGGCGAGGCTTCAGTTTTCCCTCGAGAGAGGCATCAACTCTTGACCGATCGGTTGGAGCGACAAGACCCATAGTTTATCTGGCGATGCTCGATTTTCCTCAGAGGCGTTAAGCGTCCTCATCGAGCCAGTTTGGGCGATCAAGACCGTAGTTCATCTGACGAGGCTCCAATTTTCCCTCAAGAGGCATCAACTTGTCCTCGTGGACCGGAGGTGATCAAGACCCATAGTTCATACGATCGATTTTCCCGATAGAGGCATATTTGTCAGGCGATCAAGGCCCATCTTCTTATAGAAAATTGAATTTCTTAAAACTCCAATGGATGGTTTAGCAGTTGACAACTACCAAGATGGTGGGGAAGCATCAATTAGGAACCATCCATTGAAAAACTCAGAAAGTCTAGCAGGTAATTTTAGAGTATCATGAGAGAGAAATAGCTTTTTTTTATTTTTTGATCTCATATGTATGCGTATATTTTTCGTCAAATTGTTGGCAAAAAATTTTATCCAAAGCTGTCCACGAATAACAAAGTCTGGAAATGATATGCCCAAGTATTGAGATGAGTGAGTTGCTTCACACAATTCTTAGACATTTGTCTTTTTCTCCTCTTTTTATTTGTTATGTATTTTTGCAAGATGATGTCCGCAAGAAAACCAATAGTGTGACAACTATAGATGATATATCATCCACTATCACAGCTGACAGTTTAATGGTGCTTTCTGCGAAATTTTATTTTCAATGAGTTGGTATTGTTATTTAAAAAGTCTTACGTTCTCCTCCACCGGATACTTTCTATTTTTGAGATGATTCTTCATGCGATTATTCCTCTTGAATTGATTGAGGTCTTTAAAATATGCAGTATAGCTTTGTCACAACTTTCATTTCGAGCTTTAGTGATCATCGTTGGTATGACTATCTTCTTTAGAGAGTGTGATGCGACTTTGAACATCAAATACTTATGCCAAATGTGTAGATTCACATGTGATGCTCTGGGACGTGTTTCTTATCGAACTATAAAGAATTGGATATAATTTTTAGCACAGGATCAATCTAGAGATTGGTCTAATGGGTTCTTTTTTATAAAAAATGAGTGGGGCCTTCCTGAGAGATGGGGAAGGTTGAATGACCTTCCAGATCCATTGTTAATTGAAGAGAATAAAATCTTAACAACTCTTAATATTCCTGATGTAGAAAGCTTGCAGCATGAGTTATGTCACATTAGTAAGTATATAATTGAAGATAGAATATTCAAGGTTGGCCTTTCCATTTTGGAGATCTCATGCTCTTCCATTGAAGAGATCAAGTAAAGGTGATGAAGGTATCCTCATATTCATAGGATTATTTCAAGAAGCCCGTTACAAAATCATGATGATAACAATATTTCTTCTTTAAAGAAAAGAAGACATGTGCCAAAGTAACTACGTAAAATATTTACGGAGAAAATATTTTCCCTAGTTGGCCTCAAAGAGTTTATCTATCTCAACTCATAATGGGGGGATTCGTTTCAAGTCGGATATTCTAAAGAGGTGTTAAAGATCAGAATGTTCAAACATCAACAAGCATGAATTAGTAATGCTATATTCTCCATCTCTTTCTGCTCTTCTTTTTCTTTTTATTCGTAATATTTATGATTTTTTTATTGTAGCCCAAATATTATGGTCGATGACTCATTTGGTCTAGATGAGTGGAATACTAAATTTGTGAAGGTAAAATATTTGCAAGGCAGTATGTAAAGATGAGTGCTAAGGGCCAAAGAAGTGGCAAAGACTAGAGGATTAGCTAACTAGAACTAAGCTAGCAAATATGTCAACTTTCTTTCTCTCCGTGGAGGTGGGAGCGACGTGATGAGCTGATTGAGGTAAGGGCAGAGACTCATGAGAAAGAGAAAAGACTCAAGGCACTTACGGAGAAGAAAACTCTTGAACTAGAGAAGAAAGCATCATATGATCGTCTTTCTGAGAAGGAGCTTATAATGTCAGAAGAGGAAGCAAATGAAATCTCCTTGAAGGAAGTGAAAGAATTTAATAACTCCCTAGCTTATTGCAATGCTATCAAGGACTAAAGAAGGAAAAGGATGAAGTGAATTGATTTGGAGGAAGGATTCATCCGAGGATTCTTAAAAGGAATCTGCTTAATACATCATAAAATTAGAGCTAGTATTGAGAATTTATTTCCCAGCCAAGTATCTGAAGACCCTTCGCCAAATTTAGGAGATGAAGGGGTTAAGAGTGAGTTTAAGGGAACATCTTCCAGTGATGAGAAGGACGTTGATATCATGTAGTATCACTTGAGGATGCATTTCTTTTCCTTTTATCTATGCATTGTTATTTATTATTATTATTATTATTATTTTTTGTATCTATAATTTTGATTCTTTCTTATATCATCATGTTAGAGCTATCAATGACATTAGTAAATTAAAAATTATGGGTGATTTGCTCTTGCTTTGTTTTGATCTATCAGAGGTGATTGGTCAGAATATTATTCGATGATGCTAACCTGTATGAAAGAGGTGGTGGAAAGTCCACCAAGGACTTTTTAGCTTATCCTAGGTATTAGTCAAAATATTATTTGACGTCTTACCTGTATGGAAGAGGCCATGCAATGTCCACCAAGGACTTTTTGACCTATCCTAGGTATTAGCCAAAGTGTTACTTGACTTCTTACATGTATGGAAGAGACCGTGGAATGTCCACCAAGGACTTTTTGACCTATCCTAGGCATTAGTCAAAGTGTTACTTGAGAGGTCCGATCAAATCTCCGTGGGATTGATCATGCCCCGACTGAGACATAATGTGAGTTATGCATTCCTCAAGTGGGAGGATTAAATGAAGTAAAATATTTATATGTAACAAGTTTGAAAGAAAATGTCATAAACTCATTACTCTGATAACGTTGATGATACAATCATAAGATAATTTTAACAAAGATATGAGTTGAAGATAAAATGACAAACGAGACAAAATAAAAGTTGCAATAATTATGCAGTAAAAATTACTGATAATACTTTTGGAGATTTTTCGTGTTCCAAGTTTGAGGTAAGATTTTTTTTCCTCTCGATCCTTGAGCTTAAATGTTTATGGCTTGACTATAGATGTAATCACATAAGGGCCATCCCAAAGAGGTGAGAGCTTATTACGTTGAGGGCCTTTACTCACAGCTTCAAGACTTCACAAGATCAACTCACCGATAGAGGTGGGACGGGGTTTAACTCTTTTATTGAAGTAATGAGCTACCCTTTGGTGGTAGGAAGCAGTCTGAAGTAAGGCTATGTCATGAGTTTTGGGAGTAGGTCCAAGTTTTGTTAGAGTTTTTCTTCATTACTATTATGATTGAATGATTGAACTCTTGGACTTGGAATCCCGATATCTACTGGTATAATTGCTTCTGTGCTAAAACATAAATTATATGGTATCTCACCAGTCGGAGTTCGCGATGTAGTGCGGTAGCCCAAAGAACATTAGAGAGTTCCTCGACCCATTGCCCCCCAGCCTTCTCGAGATGCATTTTTAACCTTTGAGTATAGTTCTATTGGTAGCTTCCCATTATTAGTTTGAGGATGATGAGCTCGAAATAATATGAAGATCTTTATAAAAAGATGTAAAGACTTTTCTAGTGAATTAGGTTCCATTGTCAGTAATGATCTTTGTAGGAAGACCGAATTGACATATTATATTTTCCAAATAAATTATTTAGCATTTACCTTTGGGATTTTAGCGAGTGGTTCGGCCTCCACCCACTTAGTGAAGTAGTCGACAACTAAAATGATAAACTTTTGTTGCCCTGATGCTACTGGAAAAGGTCCCATGATATCAATTTCATGTTGAGCAAAATGCCACAAGCTTTGAAGGGATGAGAGCTCTATATGTGGTGTATGAGAGATGTTAGAGTGCAACTAATAACTTACACATTTTTTGTTAAATCCAAGGCATCTTGCTTCATCGTAGGTCAATAGAACCTTTGCCTTATAATTTTAAGGGCTAGCACCCTTCCTTCTAGGTGTTCTCCACATATCCTAGAGTGAACCTCCCTTAATGCATAATCGACCTCTGATGGTGAGAGGCATTTAAGGTATGACCCAGAAAAAGCTCATTTGTATAGTTCACCTCTGATAATAATAAAGTTTGCAGCTTGCCTTCAGAGATGAGTTATAGTAGTTGGATCTTCATGAAGGGTCCCTTATTGTAGAAAATACAGGATGGGGTCTATCCACAAAGGTTCTTTTGTCTTATTAATTGCTTGTATTACCCATGAGCCTTGGATACTAGAAAAATATATTTCCTCAACATGCCTTCTCTTAAATAGATCTCTAGTAGCAGAGGTAGCGAGCTTAGCAAGTGCATCAGCTCGAGTGTTTTTTTTTTCATAGTATGTGAATGATTTGATGTGTCTTGATATGGGTAAAAAGTGACATCACCAAGCTGAGGTATTGTGCTAACTAGGGATTATGAGTATTAAAGTTTCCCTCAACCTGAGAGGTGACAAACTGAGAGTAAGTGTGGATCATTAAGTTTTGAGCTTCACAATCAATGATAAATGAGAGCCTCATATTCAGCCATATTATTGGTTGTAGAAAATTTTAGACGAAGTCCATACTCTAATGTATCCTGATGGGGGCAAATAAGTAAAATTCTTGCTTTAGCACCATTATTTTCTAAAGCTCCATCAACATAGAGGGTCCATTGAGAAGATGAAAGGGGTGTAATAGATAGTTCATTTAGAGTAGGAGCAGTGCATTCCACTATAAAGTTTGTGAGTACTTGAGACTTTATGTCTGGCCTTGGTAGAAAATATATATCAAACTCTTTCAATTCTATGGACCATTTGATTAACCTCCCAGATGCCTCTAGTTTCTGTAGAATGGCCCTCAATGGTAAATGGGTATAAACATCGATGGTGTGATTGAAAGTATGGATGCAATTTTTGCGCTGAGAAAACTAAAGCCAAAGCCATCTTATCTGCTAGTGGATAATGACTTTCTATATTAGAGAGAATTTTACTGACATAGTAAATTGGTCATTATATTACATTTTTATCTCACACTAAAACTGAATTTATTGCATGGGAAGAGACTGCGAGATATAAGTATAACATCTCTCCTTAGATAGGCTTGGATAGTAAGGATGAAGATGCTAAATATTCCCTTAGTTGCTCAAAAGCAGCTTGACATTTATTAGTCCATTAAAAATTATTATTTTGAGCTCCCTTTAATATTTTAAAGAATGAAAAATATTTATCCTCATAATGGGCTAAGAAGTAGGATAAGGCAACAATTCATCCATTCAAGCATTAAACTTCTTTGATATTCTTCGGAGGAGCCATATCTCTGAGTGCTCTAATTTTCTCGGGATTAGCTTCAATCCCACGGTGGGTGACTATGAACACAAGAAATTTTTCCAACGTAACCCCAAAAGCACACTTGGTTAGATTCAGTCGCATGTTATAACATCGAAGAAGGTTAAAGCATATTTTTAAGTCAGAAATATGTTGTGATTATTTCAAGATTTTTACTAACATGTCATCCACATATACTTCCATTATGTGGCCTAAGAGGTCTTTAAAAATCTTATTCATAAGACGTTGATAAGTAGCACCAATATTTTTTAACCCAAAAGGTATAACTTGGTAACAATATAAACTTTTATATGTTTGAAATGATGTGACTTCTTTATCCGTTGGGTTCACTTTATTTGGTTGTAACCTGAGTAAGCATCTAAAAACTGAGCATTTGATGCCCAGACATAGCATTGATCAATTGATCAATTCGGGAGAGGGGAAAACTATCTTTCGAGCAAGCTTTATGAGATCAGTGTAATTAATACACATTCTCCAAGTTCCATATGCTATCTTAACCATGATTACATTTGCTAGCCATATAGGGTAATGTACTTCTCATATGAATCCTGCTTCTAAGAGCTTCTTAACTTCTTGTCCAATAGCTTGGGGGCGATCAGCTGCAAAACTTCGCTTCTTTTAGATAATCAGTTTGAATGTTAAATCAATTTTGATGGAGTGCATGATCATATTAGGGTCGACCCCAGACATATCTATCGGACTCCAACCAAAGAAGTCTTGATTTTTTCATAAAAAGTCTATGTATTTTTTCATCTATTCGTCTGAGAGCAGAGATCCGACTTGCACTGATCGTAAAGGTTGGTCATTTGATAATGAAACAGGGAGCAAGTCTTCTACAAGCCCTCACTTCTCATCTCAAAATTAAAATTCTCGATCTTTGGAGGTCACCAAGGCATGGTTGAGCACGACACTATTTGTTGATTTCCACAAACCACTCCAACTCTAACATGGGTTGAAAATTTTATCATAAGAAGCAGTACTGAAGTAACAATACTAAAAATTGATTAGAGGGGCCTTCCGAAGATAGTGTTGTATGTTGAATCTGACTTGACCACCATGAATTGAATTGAATGAGTCACTTATCAAGGAAATTCTCTGAGGATAATAGGAAGGGTGATTGCATCCTCCACTCGCACAGGGCGATTATCAAACCCATATAATGGGGCTAGAGGTTGGAGCTTTTCTCTAACAAGGCCTATGCTAAGAAATGTGGAGTAAAATAAGACATCAACAGAACTCCCATTATCAATCAAAATTCTCTTAATATTATAACACGTGTCACTGATCCCCGCACTGATGATAAGTGGATCTTGAACCCTTCAAGAGTCATTAAAAGTGATGGAATGATCAATACAATTATTTCAATTTCTCCAACTATCTGATAATTATTTTGTTATTTCTGTGATGACTGTCCTAGTTGCCTCCCAATTGGAATTATGTTTGCTTGAGTTAATTGATTCTGCATAAATTGACATAGATATCCTTATTGAATGAGCCTCTCGATCTCTTCTTTGAGTTGTTTACACGCCTCAGTATGTCCACAACTTGATGATATTTGAATTTGTGTGATATAGCAATGGCCACTTCTCTTCATCAATGGCCATCAAGATGTTAACACGAGATGTGTTCAGTCGTGTGTATTCCTTTTCTAATCGCGGTTCATATGTTGATGTGAGGGCCGTGGAGGGAGATCATGACTGTCTTGTTGCTTCTTTTGATGGGATTGCCGATCTGTGTTCCTTGGGGCACTCTTATATTTTCTTGTAGATTATTCAAATTATTTATGATGGGCATTAATAGCCTCATCAGCAAAAATTTGCACTTTCACACGATAAACCAAGTCGGCATATGGGTGGACTGTATCTCGCATTAATGATGAGTAGAAAGGCCCAGGATGACGCCCTCTAAGGAGAACTCCTCTTAATAATTCATGGTCTACTCCAGGTATTTGGCAAGCCTTTAAGGGGAACCTTTGGAAGTACTCCTTAAGTGATTCACCCTCATTTTGATGAAAGCTTGAGAGACGAGATGAATCTTTAATGATCCTCTAGTTTGCAATGAATTGTTCTACAAAAATTTGGGATAGTTCGTCAAAAGTATGGATGGATTACCTTGGAAGGGAGTAGAACCAAGTGCGAGCTTGACCTTTGAGGGTGACTGGAAAGACCTGACAAAGCAGTGTGTTAGGAGCTCAATAGATATGCATAATGGTCATGTAATAGTCGATATGTTCATATGGGTCAGTTGCCCCATCATAGGAGTCGATGCTTGGAAGCTTGAACCTGGGAATAGAATGAAGTGAGCTAAAATAAAGGTGAAGACTCGATAGCGGATGATGAGAAGGAGGATGATTTCCATCTTTAAAGTGGAATTCTTCTCACACTAAGCATTATAATTTTGCACGTATAACATGATGGGTGGAATCAACAGGATGAGAACGTGCTAAGCTACCGACAATAATTGATGGATTAGCAATCGGTTGAGCTATAAGTGATGGATGAGTAGAACTAGCGGTATCAAGGAGGTCAACATCATGATATGGAAGCGGAGGAAGTTCAGCCTGATGGCGAGAAGGCCCCGTATTAGCATTTTGACCTCCCCTGGCTAACGATCGATCTTGGGGGAGATTCATTTGCAAAGTAGTACCGTGTTTCTAGTAAAAGTCATATTATCTCATTTTGAGATTTGACACACATAATCTTCTAGAGAGATTCCTTTTGCACGCTCATCGATAGTGACATGCCTATTGGGGAAGTGAGGCGTATAAGGCCCTTGGTTCAAGAATTGAGTTTATTAGAGAGGCATTCAGGCTTGATTATTGTATTTTGGGCATGCAGATGTTCACAGAGATTGTGATTGTGGGGTTTGTTTTCCAGAGACGGCACCAAACTATTGTGTGCTAGAAACCAGTTGTAGTAGAATAAAAGTTTATGCCTTAGCTTTGTTGTAAAATCCATCACTCACATAGATATTTAAAGAATGAATAAGAAACTCCAGGTTTTTTTATGTGAAAAAACCCCTGAAGAGGGAAAAAAATTATGGGGCCTACCTAGAAAAATCTTCCACTATGTATCTATTTTAGAGTGCTAAGTTTTCCCGATAATGAGATTATAGAATTATATATGAGAAAGCCTAACAATGGGAATCCCAGAATCAGTAAAATAGCTATGTAGCAATGGTTAGTTGTACAATTATTAGTGGCAGTTGATGATGGTGAACAGCGGGGGTTGGCGACCGATGATGACGGTCGGCGGTGGTGATGACCGGCAGAGATGCCTACAATGATGGCCAATGATAGTCGGCAGCGGTGACCGATAACGTTGGTCAATGACGATGATGATCGATGATGGTATCGATGATGGTAGCCGAGGGGCGACGATCGTGATGACCATGACGGTGGTTGATGATGACGATGATCGATGGTAATCACGGTGATGACCGCGGTGATGGACTAGTGATGGCCGACGGCGGCAAAATGATGGTGGTGGCGACGGAGTGGTTGTCGAATCGCCGAAAGTGGCACGATTATACTTAGAGGATTTTTAAGCCTTAGAGCTATCTCTTCTCTTTAGCTTGGGCTCCCTCATGTAAAGAATGAGGGGCTATTTATAGATTAGAGGGATGATGTTTCTATAAATACATGCAAAATTCAAACCACTCTATCGGATGGCTCAAAATGATTCCCTTGATCATCTAATATATTTTAAATATTTAAATGCTCAAATGAAGTCAGAATCAAAAGATCTTAGGCTTGTTAGATCCGACTCGTCAATACACTTGATTTGATCATAAACACTCCATATTTAATAACTATTTAGAGATTTAACTGACATCCCAAAGTTTTCAATGATATTTTAAATGCTTGATCTCGACTAGTTTCGACTTAGGATCAGATTACTTTTGACATCAAGATTCGCGCTTCGACTAGTAAAATTTTTAGTGTCATATCAAGCATAATATTAAACTTACATGATAGAAGAATTGAATAGAAAAGAGCTAATGGGAAGGAGATTCCTAATAAGCCATATAGAGAAGGAGCATTCGATGAACAAATGGCCATTGCTTTCCTCAGATTGAAAACAAAGCACAATTCTATAGAATGCTCATACCTCAATAACCTTTCTATATTGCATAACGAAAATAACAGAATCAAAATAAGGTTATGAATTATACTATAAGTTAAACTTCTGATATTGATTTAAAAAGGTTAAATTTTGAACAAATAAATTTTAATATATCATTACATGATATGTGCAGTGCAGTTAATTAATAAATAAAATAATTATAATTTTAAAGTTTAAAATTATGTTATAATTGTTAAAAGTTTTTCAATGTGGGCTCACATATGAATTTATTTATACATTAAGCGCTATTTTATTTTTAAGTCTATTAAGTTTGTGATCAAATAAAGATTAATTAATTTTGAGCTTTTGAGACATCTTATTAATTTTGTATGAAATTATTATGTGTAGAGACCAGATATTTTATTTTATTTTAATGATAGGCTAAAATAAAATGAAATGCATTCAAGTATAAATAGGGTCATGGTTCCCATTCTAAAGGGTCAGTTCTTATTTTTCTCACATCCCATCTTGAGTGAAAAGAAGACCCTCTCTCTCTCTCAAGAACACCCTTTTAGAAGTGGAAGGCCAAAATTCCCGAAATAGCTCTTCTATGAATTTAGGTACACTTCCTATTAAATCTTATTGATGATTTAACATGAGATCCAGGGAAAAGAAAAATTTATTCTATCTTCATATATTTCCAACAAGTGGTATCAGAACAGTTCTCATGTTGAATCGTTGAGAAATGATTTTTCCTCTTAATCTTTTGTACTGATTATTTGAAAATTTTAGATCAAAGTACATGATTTAAAATTTTTTGAGCAAATAATTTGGCAATGTGCATGAAGTATCGATATCCTTTAGATGGATTTTATATTATTGATTTTAAGTAAAATAATATAGCTAAAATTTACTTTATACTGTGATTATAATTTCAATTTTTGTTTATGTGATTAATATGTTTATTATCGTCATTATGATTTTAATTTGAGAAATAAAATTCATATTTGGTTTTATGAATTTGATTCAAGCATGCTTCATCTTTTATTTTATTTTTTTTTAATTTTGAGAATTTTATAAGATTATGGTTAATGCTTATAATTATTTTTCTTATTATTATATTAAAAAAATGAAAGAAGATGAACCATTTTTTTTTCAAAATCAATGCTTTAAATTTCATAAAGATGAATTCTGCATTTGTTTGGTTTTATGAGTAATTAATGATAATTACTTATGGTGCATCTTAAACGTTTCTTTTTATTGCATTAAGATAGTTATAAATATTGCATTTAATGCTTTTATAAATTAAACATTTTATTGTATTAAGATAGTTATAAATATTGCATTTAATGTTTTTACAAAATAAAATGTTTTACTATAGAGTCATAAAGACAAAAGTTAAAATGAAAACATTTTAGATTATTATTATGAAATGTTCTATATAACACTTTTCATTTAAAATAATTATATCTTTATATTAAATGTTTTAATGAAATGTTTCTTTAACATTTGATAGTAATGTTAGAAATATTAAATATTACTTTTATATATTTTATAAATATTTCTATGTAAGTGCTTGAATGCAAACTTATCCATTATTATATTTAATACTTATGTTCCCAAGTCTCTTAATTGAATTTATGAGATCTTATTGCAAAATATAATTAAATTAACAAATATAAACTCAAATTAATTATTTTGATTGGAACAATTATTAAAGTTTATATTATTGTCAAATTATTTAAAGTTAGTATAAATCAAAATAATTACTAGAACGACATAGTTAATATTCATTATTTTAAAATAATTTAGATTGAAATAATATGCCACCAAAGTGACATCTATTATATCAATTTATTTAATTTTGAAATATATGAATATTACATAAGATTATATTTAATCTATATGAAAAATAATCGCCCAATAAGAAGATTATTTTTGGCAAGATGCGCTACAAATATGTGATAAATTTGTTTTAATCATGCATACAATATGTCGATTCAAAGATGTATATATATTGATTTTATTATCATTATTTGACTATAATTTTAAGAGTACAATTTATAAATTATTATTTCTGTCTAAAGACTAAATTACAATGTGCTAGGTATCTTATATGTACCCATCCTATTGAACATTTCATTTCAAGCATGTATTTTATTGATATTTTGTTTGTATTATATATGCATAAAAATGACTATAATCAGGAGTATTTTTGTTCTATTCAGTTAATGTTTCTTCTATATTTGCCAATTTGGATAACATTTCGGTGCTCAACGATGCTAACTATAAGAAATGGAAAGAACATATCACCATTATTCTTGGGTGTATGGATCTTGACTATGCGATCTACACTGAACGTCCTCCGGCCCTTACTGCAGAAAACACTATTGAATAAAGTGCTAACTTTGAAAAGTGGGAGCGTTCTAACCACATGAGTCCTATGATTATGAAACATTCCATTCCAGAAACCATAAGTGGTGCAATGTCTAAAGAGGAATATGCTAAAATATTTCTAAGCTAAATAGTAGACCGTTTCGTTAGTTCTAAAAAGGTCGAAGCGAGTACTATTCTTAGTAAACTCATTTTAATGTGGTATAAAGGCAATGGAAACATAAGAGAGTACATTATGGAGATGTCTAATTTTGTCACTAGACTGCGAGCACTAAAATTAGAGATGTCTAATGACATTCTTATGCACTTAGTTTTGATCTCTCTTCTTGCACAATTTAATCCTTTTGAGATAAGTTATAATACTCAAAAGGAAAAAAAATGGAATCTTAATGAGCTCATTGCTCAATGTGTGCAAGAGGAAGAGAGATTGAAACATGATAAAATAGAAAGTGCTCACTTAGCTACTTCCTCTCGTGACATTGTTACTAAAAGAAAAAGAACTTATAAAGGCAAAGGAGATGTAGACAAAGGGACTTCACAGCATAAGGTGCAACATAAATAAGATAATGCTGTTACTTGATAATGTTGTTTCTTGTTTCTTTTGCAAGAAGGCTGGTCATGTGAAGAAGGATTGTCTCAAGTATGCAAATTGGCTGGTGAAAAAAGGTAAACTTCTCAATTTTGTTTGTTCTGAAGTTAGTTCATCCTTAGTGCCAAATCATACTTGGTGGATAGATATAGGTGCAACTACTCACATAAGTGTGACTATGCAGGGTTGTCTAAGGAGACAAATGCTAATTGATGCTGAAAGATTCATCTATGTGAAAAATGGCAATAATGCTCCTATTGAAGCAATATGCTTATATAAATTATATCTAGAATCTGGTTATATTTTGAATTTACATGAGACTTTTTATGTGCAGTCGTTTAGAAGAAATTTAATTTCTATTTCTTGTTTGGACAAATCTTATTATTCTTGTTCATTTGGAAATGAAAAATTTAGTCTCTTTCATTATTCAAATATTATTTGATTGGTTGATAATCTATATAATTAGACATTTTGCTTCACAAATTAATGAAACATTGCATGCAAACAGCTTTTAGTACAAAGCAAAATTAATGAATGAGAATTCATATATGTTATGTCACAAGCATTTATGACATATTTCTAAACATAGAATTGAAAGACTTATGTCATAAAGAATTCTTGATTATCTTGATTTTTTAAATGATAAACTTTGTATAGAATGTATCAAGGAAAAATAAATAAATATCAAGAAAGTTGGTGCTAATAGGAGTTTAAACATCGTGGAATTAATTCATACTGATATTTATGGTCCATTCCCTACAACTATTGGAATGACCAACAGTATTTCATGAAAGCACGAAGATCAACAACTTTACTAAGACATGTGATTGAGATACTCCACCATCTACTACCCTAGAGCAAATGATTTAGTTGAAGCATTCAACAAAATTCTTATCCAGATACTGAAAAAACCTCTTGATGACAACAAATGAGGAACAGTATTAAAGCTTTGGGCACACACACATACCAAACTCCAATACCCCATTTTCCTTAGAGTTTGGGTCAAGCCATTTTTCTTTAAAGTTCAACTCCCATCACTAAGGATAGCATTGGAAACAAGATCACCACAGAGGAATGCAAAGTTAGAAGAGCTCAAGGTTTGGAGGAGAGTCGCCTATGGGCATGCCAAAATCTCGAGGTGTACAAGGCCAAAATGATTCAAGCTCACAACAAGCCGGTCTGCCCTAGGTCTTTTTGAGGAGGAGAACTTGTGTTAGTCATAAGGGGACCAATTATTGCCCGTTGAAAGATGGGAGGCAAGTTTGAACCCACTTGGGAAGGCCCCTATGTCATTTAGAAGGCCTACTAAGGAGGATCTTATCAGCTTATTGATTGTAAATGGGAACACTCGATGCTTCCAATTAATGGGCTCTATCTAAAGAAATATTACCCATGAAAGAAATCATGTTTGAAAATAATCATTAATAAAAAGAATAAAAAAAATCTGATTTCACTCATCAAATCTTCTCTTCTTTTGAAGTGTTGTTTTCTTATCTTGCGAATCCATCGTGACGTGTTTAGGGTAGGTGTAAGAGTCCCCCAGTGGCATCCTATCCCTTTTTGACAACACAAACACAATCTCGACTATTAGAATAGGTGTAAGAGAACGAGAGCATCCTATTTGATTAGCATAACAAGTTAGAGAGAACCCAAGTGGAATCATTTTTATGGGAATCTTTCCATCCGTGGCACCATTTCATCAATACCTTAGGTGTTTAAGTGTAAGAGTCCCCGAGGCATCTAATTCTTTAACACATGCATAAAAACAAACAAAAATCTTTTATCTCAAGTTATTTTGATGTGGGAGCAAGCCCCCTGTGGCACTCACTCATTAGCTACTCTTCGGACATGCTTGCTAAGATGTCACCCCAAACCACTCTATGGATGATGAGGCCTGCACTTTCTCCTAACTTAACCATTGCAAACCAACGAGCACTTTGTTAGTATGGTTCACTGCCCATCCAATATGTCATGTTGACTTTGCTTAAGAAGATGTGAGTATGCTTTCTTCTTTGAACTAGCCATCATGCACCAATTAGGTCAGATATTTGAGGTTCGTGATAAGCCCTTAAAGGCTCCTCTTTCGACTACTTTTGAGTTGATTTAAGTCTCCCAATGGCATTCACTTAAGTAGCCCTAGTCATAGACTTGCCAGAAAAAGAAACTATCAAAAATTTGCTATTGAGGATGTGAGTCCCCAGCTATCTTCCCATGATTGTTCAAAGATGGGCACCTTGGTTTGATGTATGTTGACAAGGACTCACCCGGAGTACACCACTCTGATATAAGTCTAGCTTTCTTCTTGAGTTGGACAATACCTATTGAATATAGACTAGCCATGTCATTTTCTGGTGTTGGATTAAATCCTTATCAACCCCCATCTCCTACGGGCACTCTATTTGGATCATGTCAGAATTTAGACATTACCTGTGTTACTTTTGGATTGATCCCCTTTCCAAGTAGACCCTTGGTTGGAAAATGTCACATGCAATGATTCTCCTCGTTCAAAATTTAGATAGGTCTATTGATATAGCTCCTTCTTGATCCCTCAAACTAATAGGTCCATGATAAAATAAACAAACAACTAAATAAGCAAACAAAATTAATTCTCTGGATTATGAATTCAAGCAAAGGGCCCTTCTCTGCATTCATCTTGTAGTGTTAGAACTCCCATAGGAATTGCTAACTACTTGAAATAAGATAAATCTCTACTAATTAAGCCTAAGTTGGGTTCAATCTCACAAGTAAGTTATCCCAACAAATATTCCACATCAAAATAAAATATGCACATTCTTTCTAACATGATTAAATTAACGCAACCCTTGGAATTATATTTCCCAAAGTAATCATACCCTGTGGTCTTTCTAGTGAAAGATGTAAGTCTTGCTTTCTTCAATTGATCATTGCAAACAAAGGCATTGGTCATACTATCTCCACCTTTTTTAAGATAGATATGGTCTATAAGCTCCTTCAGGATCCATCACAAACCAAATCCATCAAAAAAATTAAAATATTAATTATTGACTATCTGAGTAATTTCAATGACATTCACTCAATAAATAGTTGATCAATTTATTGTCCAAAGCAACCATCACCCCAAATGGTCTTTCTAGTAGAAGATGTGAGTCCCCAAGCTTTTCCCTTTAATCATTGCAAATGAAATGCACTCTGGTTGGATAGTTCTCTCCGTGAAGCCACTCCCTTGGTTTTAGTAAATCTGAGATAGGTCTAGGTTTTTATAAGCTCCTTCTCGCAGATCCATCAAAACCAAAGAAATCCATCAAAATAAATTAAAAATTAAAATTAATTCTGCTATCATGGTCTAAGTCCCTAGTGGCTTTCACCAATAGTCACCTCTAAGTCAAGTTTGATTTATTGCCCAAAGCAACTAACTGCACCCTAATGGTTCATTTTTTTGGAAGATATGAGTCCCGCTTTCTTCTCTTGACCATTATAGAAAGACATTTTGGTTAGTTCTACCATATTGGTGACTACCCTTTGATTGATAAACTGAGTAGTCTGCATCCATGGCCCTACTAGTTCATCAAAATCTATGGGATCCATCATAATCAAAATAAATATCTAAAAAAAGGAAATCAACCTTGATTATCCTTGAGTGATGGTCAGAGTATTCACTCAATACTAGCCCTTTGATTCAATCTTGCTGCCAATGGCACCCAAGAAAATCTCACTTTGAGGATGTGAGTTTCATGCTTTTCCTAAGACAATCACGATAGAAAAGGAACCCTCCTACCCTACTATGCTTAGTGACTACCTTAGATTGATAAATCAGTTATTTTAAATTCCATCTCTACTAGTCATTGCAAACCAAAAGGGCTCATCTCAAAATTCAAACCTGATAAAATTAAAACAAATTCAACTCTCTTCCCCAGCGAAAAAAATCAAATCTTTTTCTCCTTAGTGAGATTCAAATCAAATCAAACCCTTCACCCCCTTGTGGATGACTTGAACATGCTTCTCTAAATCAAACCTATCCCTTAATGGATTTTTCCTCTCTTTTTATATCTTGGACATAAGTAGACCATTAAGCTCAGATTCTTTCATTCCTTTCGGATAGATTATTTCTCAAATCTTGTGATCTTCTGTTGTTGATCATTTCAATCAATATCAGTGTTCCTTGTCAATCCATCCCTTTTGAATCATTTAGAATGAGCTCAACCCTCCATCTTATGACTTCAGACTTTAAATTTAGTCTTAAGACACATTTAGTGATTATGTAAATTTCAATAGCCTTAGATTTATTATCTATAAATTCTTGCCAAAATAAAATTCATATTCATTTTAAGCCATTCCTCACTTTTCCTTAAAGTCAAACTCAAACCAATCTTAGATTTTCTCAACTCAAATCAACTCATATATTAAGAATATATTGAAATATATTAAAATCAAAATCCATCAAATTACTTTAAAATTTTCTAAGTCCCTTTAATTTTCATTAATGGACTTAGCCTAAATCATGATCAAACCATTCAAACTCATGGGATTTTCTCAAAACTCATTTATATTCTCATTTATATTCACATATATAAATGAAATATAAATAAAATCAAAATCAAACCTCAAATTAAATTCCAATTTCAAATCTTCTAAGTCCTTTTATTAAGGACTTATCCTAAATCTTGATCAAACCATTCAAATCGGATTTTCTCATAATTTATTTATCTCATTTATATTCACATATATAAATGAAATATAAATTCAAATCAATTAAACCAAATTCAAAATTCAAACTCAAACTCAAAATTTTCCTAAGTCCTTAAATCCTTTAATGGTCAAAAATCATGATCAAATCACTTCAAATCTTGAAATTTTTTCATGATAAATTTATATTCATTATATTACATATATAAATGAAATATAAATTCAAACAATCAAAACCTATTCCAAAAATCAAACTCAAATCAACTCAAAATCTAATCCAAGTCTTTCAAGTCAAAATCTTGAACTTAGTCTAATCAATTTTAAATTAAGCCAAACTCTTGATTTTCTCTCATGATTCAATCAACCCTACAATCATGAGCCCATATATAAATCCAAACTTCAATCAAACAATCAAAACCTAGTTCAAAAATCAAACCCAAAATGCCTTCATATTCTTCCATCTATGAAATCAAAACCATCAAATCCATTTGACCAAACCACTTGTAAATGGATTTTATATTTCAATATAAGTCCATATACAAGATCATCAATCAACTCAAATCAAGCTTTTAACTAGACCTAACCTAGCCTAATTGACCTTAGACCCAACATGACCTAAAGGGGTCATGTTGAGCCAAATTTGAACATAACCAAAATTGATTGGAAATAAAGATACCAATCCACTCCATATGACTAACCTAACCTAAACCTACCCTTGACCTACCTCAAAATAGGTCAAATGGGTCAAATAGGTCAACTTGACCCATTTGACCTAAATGAAGTCATATGAGCCAAATTCAAAACTATACCAAATTGAACCAAACCAACACCAAAACATTTCAAATGGTCATATGAACTTGACCCTCGGTTTGACCCAATTTGACCAATTGGTCAACTTGACAAGTTGACCCATTTTGACCTAAATGGGTCAACATGAGCCAAACCTATCAAATGAATTCCAAATCTCATGAAACTTGGCCAAACCTAGTTTCTCCATATACCCAACATACCCAAAGTAAAAAAATTAGCAAAATGATTCTACCCAGGCCATAGAACAAATTTTGGCTTAATCCATGGGTAATTTGGTCATACCTCTTCACAATCACTTGAGGCTTTCCAAAAAGCTCAAGGGACCAAGAGTGGTGCACCCAACCCAATGGGTTTGGGTCAGCCCAATTGGTCCTAGACCAAACTTGACCCCATGGGTCAAAATGAAATTCAAACCTCTCCACTCAAATTCAAGCACATGGGAGGTTGTAATCCACTCCTTGGCTCAAATACCACTAACTCATCAAAACCCACCTAAGCTCCATTGATAAAAAAATGGTAAGAGATGACCGTCGATCCTTCAAGGGGAGATATACTCCCCTAATTCAAATTATAAATTTCCCTCTCGATTGAAGAAAGAACCAGAGCAAGCCTTAGAGGATTCCCAAGCTTCTAGAGAATTTGAAAACTCCATTTCTCATTTTTAGACTTGAAAATGGGAAGTCCATTGAAGAGCTAACTTCTCTCACAATCCATCAATTCTTGAATACTTCCCTAAGTCAGTGCACCCCAAGCTTCCTTTGAGTTCCCAAGTAAGGAAGAGGTTTGGATCAAAGCTAGAAGGAGGAGGTGGTCCATATACCAATCCACTCAACCTCAAGCTCAAAACTTCAACAGGCTTCATCTCAACTGATGAAGCTTCCGGGAATCAGCACGGTGATCACCTGTGAGGTTGACCATTAAACTCAATGTGGTGTTTTGTGAAAGAAATTTTAATCCCATGGATTTTGACCGTTGGATGTGCCACTCTTAGCTTTAGATGGTGTGGGTTGAGTTTGAATTCAAGCTCACGAGGAATCTTCCCTGATCATGGATGGTCATTGATCAAGGGGAAGAATTGAGATCTCCATCCATCCGCATTTTGGATGGACGAGAGATTATTCCATGTTTAGAAATCTTTATCCATTTTAAAATCCGGGAGATCTATGGTCCCATCTTGATCTGATAACAGAGATCAAGCGCTTCGCCACCGCATGATTTGACAACTTTAATCCATCGGTGCAATGTAAAGCGATCGCCACCGCCATGCCGCACCATGAGCTAGAGGATTAGTTTGGACCTTTTAATTAATGCTAATTAATTCATGGATCTTCTATAATTCATTACTCCCTCCTGAAAATTTAGAAAAATATGAAATAAAATCTTATGGAAAGATAATTCAACCTAAAAAATTCTAAAAGTAATTTCAATGATTATATTTTTCTCTCAATTTGGGTTTTATTGGAAAATTTTATTTTGCTAATTACTTTAATTAAGCCTCGATTAATCCATATTTTAGGGGATGACTTCCCTCCTTTTTCTTGGGATTTATTGAAGGCTTGATTAGAAAGAATTGCATATGGATTTCTAATTACCCTCCTTATGTAATTAAGCATAATTAGATTAGTGATTTTAATCATGATTAGGGTTGACAAGATCATAAAAAGTGTAGGAGGTTTATGAAATATTTTGGGGCATTTCCTAAGCTATTCCTAAACCCTCTTTCTCTCCTTAATCTCCTCTTAATTAAGGGTTAATTCATTAATTATCCTTAATTTCTAAAAATTCTAAAAAATTTCAAAACTTAATTAATCTACTTTGGGTAGATGCTTAGGTGTTTAATAGCCTAAGTTCAATTAAGGAAATCAAAACCCAATTCATAAGTATGAAAGGGTGTTCTGAAATTACTTAAGCTAAACCCTTAGCTTAATTAAATTTAAAATTGCATTAGGCCTTTTCTTATTAGGTGCATTGCAAATTTAAATTCCTTTGTGAGTTTTATGTCATCTCATGGCTCATCTCATTGTTAATTATCTAAGGTGGTGTAAGGGTTAATTGCTACTTAATTCATACCTTAACCTAATAATGCATAAAAAATGGATCTAATTATCTAAAAATTAAACAAAAATATCAAACACATGTGGGAATGGGTTAGAACAACAAACTCATCACCTTTTCAAAATTAAATCAAACTTCAAACTAAACAAAAAATCACTTTGAATTCACTTTAATTTATTTTAAACTTTCTTATTCTATAAGAATGTCTTTAGGATTTAAGTGAAGTGAACTTGTTTACATGCTTTCATTACTTTGAATCTTTCCCAACATGTTAAATTTGTATATGTGATTTCATGCATTCATATTTTTCAAATTCAAATTTAAAATGAAATTGTTTACTTTATGTCAAATGTGTTGGCTAAAGTAGAAATATGAATGGCTATTATCACTACTAAATCAAATTATTTTCAAAACATATAAATCAAATATCAAATCTGAAAGTATGCTACTTATATTTTAATTATAAGCTTGCATGTGAAAGATTATAAAGGTATGCTTAGCATAGGTTTCCTTTCTTATGTTGTATAGTTTTGAATAGAATTTAAGGTATGGTTCATTTGAAAAGAACCCAACACTCACTAATTCCATATCCTATTCATCCCTATGCTATCACTTAAGAAGGGTCATACTTGCATACATAAATTGCATAAATAAAATGAATCCATTAATAACTTTTGCATTCTTCTTTCCATTTCATTTCTTTTATACATATGTTTGTATTTAAGGAAAGTGGTATATTAGTCGACAACCCGTTGTGAGGCTTTAAGTAGCCCTAAGTAGGTCTTTACACCTCCTGTTAACAATGCATACTCACTTATGCCTTTCTTACTTTCATGTGTGTGAAAATTTGGATAAGGAAAACCCTTTCTACTTAAGAAAATCATGCATATTCAACTTCTAAATTTCCTTAAATGGATTACTTAGCATGCATCATAAAGTGTGTTAAATACTCATTTGTATGTATAGATATGCTTAGGTCCATCCATATGCATGTTATATATGTTGGGAAAGAAATGAAATAATGTGTGTTATGTGAATTTTGATTCATTTTATTTAATCTTAAATGCCTTTCTTTTTGAATAGGTTTGTTTAGAGTTTATCTAAACTTAGGATTAATTAAAATATTTAATCAAAACATATCACCTAAATAAACTAAAATGTGAATCTACTTTAGAAATTACTTAGGAAGGAGAAGTTCTCTTCTCTTCCTCTCTTCATAACTTAGTAATTAATTGTAGATCCACTTAAACCAAATAAAAAACATGAAATAAAATCAACCCAAAATAATTAAACAACTTAAATGAAACCCTCCTAAGTTGAACATGTTCTTCACATTTGAAACCTAAAGCCATAGCTACATACCACACAAACCTTCAAAGCACACATTTTAAGTCACCACTTCTAGCTTTAGTTAGGTGCATGGTTTGATGTTTATTTTATTTTGTGATATATGTTTTAGACTGGATGTTAGGGTGTATGCTAGAATGAATGGTAGGACACTCTTAGTCTAACTATTCTTTTCTATGGGATTTAAGGGCTTATCATAAATAAAAATATAAATGCTTTTGCTTGCAGGTGCTTTATACCCCTAAGCATAATCCATATAGTGGACTTAGTCACCCATGTGGGGTGATAAGTCCAATATACATGCTTGGGATTTGTGTAGTTTATTTAGCTAACCATTATTTTGCAGGTGTTAGTTCGATTTCCACTTTTCCTTTTCATGTAAATTTGTAAATTAGATTTTGGAATGATTGTTATGGGGATTATGATGAATATTGGTCATAAGATCCTATCTTATGCACCATGTGAAGCCTTGGAGCATCCACCTTCCAACCATCCAAGAAGAAGGAACCAAAGAAGAAAAGAAGAAAAAGAAAAAAGAAGAAAGAAGAAGCTTGAAGACCCCATAACAATGAATTCCTTGCTTAATTGTAATTTAATTCATTTGTAATGGGTTGTATAAGGGAGCTACCCACATTTGATATTTTGGGTTTGTGGTGGTGCAACCACAATGGCCTTTTATTAGCTTTATAAATTGTTGATTATTTGTTTATTTTTGCATTAAGTTTTTCTTTTCCTAGTTTTTTTATGTATCCTGATGTGGATTAGGCTCTTTAGGAAAAATAAATCTTTACCCAACTTAATAACTCAAATAAAATTAAACAACTCATAACCTCACCTAAAGCTTAGTTTAAAATCAAGATAAAAGAATTAGCAACCCCTATGATGAGCATTTCTTTTGTAATATCATGCACAAATGCATCTTATTTCACTCTTGATTGAGGGTTTCCACCACTGAGAAACTTGGCTTGACCTTGAGAGCCATGGTGGAAACTCACCTCCTTCTTCTTGATTTTGGCCAATAACCTTCTTTCTCATGCATATGAATCCTATTAGCTAAGTCAAAAATTGTCCAAAATAAAAAATAAAAAAATGAAATTTGAATTGCATTAGATTTAGGTCATTTGAAGCATGTCCCTTTACATGATCTAGTCTCTTTAGGGAGAGTTTAAGGACTTAGTCTCTTTCTAAATAAATACCTAGCTATCTCATAAGCTAAGCATAAAGACTTGCCTACATGTATTTAAAATCATAGAGGAGTTAGTTACCCCCTGTGTGTTGTAAGTCCAAGTCCGTGGTTTGTCCCTCTTGTGAGGTAAACCTTAGATTTAGGTTGTGCCCCTCAAAGCTCCCTAGATTTAGATTGCTTCTCCCTAGGCCATAAGCATAATTCCTCACCTTAGGCATTTCCTTAATCTTGTGTTAAGGAATCATAAGTCCTAAATTTCTAATGAAAATGCAACTCAAACAAACTAAATCAATTTCAAAATGTAAAGCCCAACTATAGATAGTTTGAGATGCTCAAGTTTCTAGCATCATGGCATCTCCTACTTATTTTGGCTTTGATAATAACTCCCTCTTTGATCAATCCCATTTGATCTTCAAAATAAACCAATGATTGATAGTCCTTCCTATTGAAATCTTCAAAGACAATAATTCATTTACCTTAATCGAGTTTTCCTAAGGAATCCCCTTAGATGTAATTAACTATGGGGCTTGCCCTAGGAACTTAATGAACCTATTTAAAATAAACCCGCTTTACTTTTCCATGTATAGGGAAGAATCTAGATATGCACCCATCATCCTTAGAGTCCTTATTGAGGTGATTAAGTCCATTAAAGGGTATACGTGAATATTACTGATGATCTGACATCCCAAAAAAAGATGAATTTCTATAGTTTATTTCTTTCTTTCTCCCACATATTTGAAAGGTGACTCTAGAAATTTTCACCATAGATTTTCTAGACTCACTGGGATGGTTCCTCTCCATCTTTGGTAAATGATCATTGTCTTTGAAATGTTTGTACTTTGGTATGAATCCAAGACTATCCTTCTTCTACTTAGCTCATTTCTCATTCTTGAGTTGAGTTAGCCAACATCTTTAGGTTTTAGGACCACATTCCTTGTTGGTCTTAAAACCCCCATTGGGTCCTCCAATGGATAAAATGAAAAGATCTAAATAAAAAGAAAACATTTTAAAGACTTCTTCTTTATCATTTTCATGATAAGGAAAGGTTCATCCTAAAATAATAAATCTTCCATAAAGAACTTTGCCTTTTCAAAAGCACCTTTTCAAAAATGCACTTAATAAAATATTTTCCACAAAATTTTATCACCCTCATTTAACAATTCCCATAATTGTTACATGTAGGATTTTCAAAATAAAACTAATAACATTTTCCAAAAATCACAAATGAATATCTTCTTTAAATTCACTTTGATGAAGATTTCATTTTCAAAATAAAAGGAACAATCATCTTTTCAAAAAATCAAATCATAATCATAAAGTTTTCAAAAGCACACATGAATTTTTCTATTTAAATACACTTATTGAATGGAAAGTTCATTTAAACAAAATTAAACTTTTCAAAAGCATATGAACATCTTCATTTAATATTAAATTTATTAAATGAAGATTTCATTCAACTAAAAAATATCATTTAGAAATCCCACTGAACATATCTTACATATTTTTAAGTTGGAATTCCTCTTTCAAAGCAACAATCACACAAAAAAAATATCATTTCAAAATAAGATTGATCTCCATTCTACATATAAATGGAAGCTATTTTCAAAAATTAAACTAAAAAATTAACATAGTTAAATTTGTTAAGTGATGTCTCCAAATCCAAAATAAAAAATCAACAATCATACTTTCAAAATTCTAAACACATTTGGAATTTCATTTAACATACCCAAATTTGTTAAGTAAAATCTCCTATTCCAAAATCCAAAATTTTTTTAAACACCATTTGGAACTTCATTTAACATACTCAAATTTGTTAAGTGAAGTCTCTGAATCCAAAATCAAAAATCAACAATCATAATTTTAAAATTTAAACACATTTAGAATTTCATTTAGCATACCCAAATTTGTTAAGTGAAATCTCCAAATCCAAAATCCAAAAATTTTCTAAAACACATTTTGTAACTTCATTTAACATACCCAAATTTATTAAATGAAATCTCCAATTCCAAAATCCAAAAAATTTCTAAACACATTTTGGAACTTCATTTAACATTTGCTAAGTGAAGTTTCCAAACTCCAAATCAAAAATCAACAATCATATTTCAAAACTTTCAAACACATTCGGAGCTTCATTAACATACCCAAATTTGTTAAGTGAAGTCTCCAAATTCAAAATCCAAAAATTTTCTAAACACATTTGGAACCTCACTTAACATCCCAAATTTGTTAAGTGAAGTCTCAAAATTCCAAAATCAAAACATATTTTGGAACTTCACCTAGCATAGCCACATTTGCTAAGTGAAGTTTCCAAAGTTAAAACCAAAATTTTCAAATACCTTTTGGAACTTCTCCTCTTAGCATACCAAATTTGCTAAAGAGAAGTTTTCATTTTTCAAAACTAAAACAAATCAAAAATCTTGAACACACCATTTAGAATTTTAATTAGCATACTCAAATTTGTTAAGTGAAATTTCTGTTTCATAAAACCAAGTGGGACTTCATCTTTAACATACCAAATTTGCTAAAGTTAAGTCTCCATTTTCAAAACATTCCAAACAAATGAAACACTTAGGATTTTCTTACCATACCTAAATTCGCTAAGAATCCTATTTTCAAAAATCAAACAAAGCACACTTAGATTCTTCACTTAGCATACCTAAATTTTCTAAGTAAGAATTTTAAAATTTCTAAAATCAAAACAAAATTCACAAAAAGAAATAAACACTTTCTCAAAATACACTTAGCATACCTAAATTTTCTAAGTAAAATTCCAAAACAACCAAATAAAAAAAAAACAAAACAAAATTATTTGACCCTTACTTTAACATACCCAAATTTGTTAAAGGAAAGGGTCCTCAAAATCAAAATTTAAATTCAAAACAAACAATGAACCTATGGAAGCATCCTTATCAAAAAAATTGAATCCATATTTCAACATACTTAAATTTGTTGGAGTTGGATTCATATTCAGATTCCTCTTTCAATCAATCTTCTCAAATCCATTTGAACCCCACATAACACTTCCAAGTTGTTGAATGTGGGTTCAAATTTTCAAAATTCAAAATTCAAAATCTATGGAGACAAATCATATAAGTTCATTTCTCATTGCAGATCTTTATCTGCGTACAAGTCAGCCATCTAGTTTGAAATGGTCAGTTAAATTTGTCTTACCTTCCCCATGGTATGGATCTGGCTTAGATCAGGCCGACTTCCCCCGTCTAGACCATACCCACCTGATTCACTTTGGCCGGGGATTTGAGGGAGCCAGATTACACTGTGAGGGCATTCCTCACTACAATCAAGAGAAAGGTGACCAAGATCATCGATAGACTTACCCTCCATTTTGATGTCTCCTCAGAAGAGGAAAGTGGACAATATCACTTATGGCCATTGCCAAAGCTAATCAACCCCCTCAGCTCACCCTAGAGTTGCTCATGTTGCCCAGAGCAAGACTTACCATGTACCTCCAAGGGTAAGGCTCCTGGTCTGTGGTTTGCCTCCCCACATTTGAGTATGGGTCTAGCTCACACTCCTCCCATCCTACCCATACCCACAAGGAACAAGAACCAAATGATCAAATACACTAGAGAGTTGAGAACTGACAATATGAGTCATTATCACTTCACCACCGTTAGAAAACCGCCATCCTCTCTAGATCGTGAGAGGATGTGAGGATCCATTCATCTCCTCCTCCTAGTGCTTCAACCCAGTAGGAGGTCATAGGCCTCCTATCTACGCCGTAGTGGAGCATACAAACGCTCAAAACCTACTCGCTTGATCGATCATTATCCCCCATAACATGGGGAGGTAGATCAGAGGGGCCCATGAGGCCCATACATCTCACATTACTAAAGTGGAGAGACATCGTGCCCATCACCTTCTACATTGATTTTCCACCAAGCTACCCACCACATATACCGATAATTTTCCTCACCGGGACCAACCATCAGAGGGTGCCTGCAGAGAGTCGGTGTCTCCACCCCACCGCTTCTACCCTCGCCCACCATCACGCAGTTACAACATCTCCCATTCCATCTAAGGCCATGAAGGCCATCCGGGAAAATGCTGGTGATCTATGGCCAAGGGATCCTACCCTTCTACACCACCCATTATGGTAGGTGCCTCCGCCGACCTTCAGTGGTGCGAAGGAGACCAAGCATGGTCATCCTTCACCAACTCACACCAGATGGAGATGGTGAAATTTATTATAGATGATGACAGAACAATGGTAGTGGAACATCCTAGGATTGTTAATAAAGTAGTAGCAAATATTCATCATCAAGATAGTCATTGATTGACTCTCCAATGATGATCGCCTCTCATAATGACAAGGATCACACTGCCACCAAATTATACCTGAGATGGATCATTCCTTAGAGAGATAGTTGCACATTTTTCATGGAGAAGAAGGAGATCTTGGGTCCGATGAAGAGAAAGTCACTTGATCCCAATGAAGATGACTTGATGGGAGACTCACTGGATTATGGTCGACACTAGAGATCTCTTCTGGAGCAAAAAAGCCATGAAGGTGATGAGGTTGATCAGAAGATACAAGAATCATCCCAACACCTCAACAGGCTGAAGGAGATGATTGATAAGGATGGCATTTATAAGACTTGTTAGTAGAGCTTCAAAAAAGCCCCTTTAGTTCATCCTACTACAAATGACATCACGTGAGGTACATGTCTTGGACCCAGCCAAGACTCTACCTCAAGGTAGCACTAGCATATAAGGTAGTGGAAAGTACCTCCATACAAAAACATAAAAATCCATGGTTAAGCAAAGAAAAGGAAGCTTTGGCTCAAGCCCGGAGGATCATCGATTCCAAAGGGTAGACCCTACCCAAAGGAATTATGCTATCCAATATCCCAAGGTGCCTCCTTCCTTCAAAAGCTTTGATGGGGAAAGAGGCACATAACACATTTAGGCCAATTATTGCAACGTGGCAATGCTGCTCTTACCTTTTGTAGCTCTGGGTGAGTATTGCTTGATTATGTTGAACTCAGTTAGTAAAGACATTTGTTGAGTTAGAGCAACTCTTCATCAAGAGATTTTGGAGCTCAAGAAAGGGTTAGGTAGGTGATCTTTGTAGCACAACAAGACTCTGTGAGTCACTTGTTGATTATATTCTCGATGGCATAACTGAGTATGAAGTGTGAACCATAACATTCAATATGCCATTGAGATTCTCTAAGAATATCCATGGCTCACCTTCATGCTTAAGGGCTTCACTATCAAGACATTTGAGAAGCTAATCAACAAGGCTATACAAGGAGAGGCCAAACAATTGCCTTTTCAAGATCGGCCTAAGAAGGTTTATATGAGAAGAAACCAGAGCAAGAGTAATGGTTGATAAGGGAAGCCGCTAGAGATCTGAGAGCATGACCTCAAGAGCCTCCACCTCACCACCGAGGAAACCCTACTGGCCTTCACCATAGCCTCCATGGCTAGCATAGCCACCGCCTTAGCCATACCACTAAGAATAAATGCATACCCATAGTAGCTATGGTCCACCTACTCTTTAGATAAGTTAAACAAACCTTATTCTTTAAGAGGGAGGTAATCAAGAAAAATCTTTAAGAATCAGCTACCCAGCCTGGAGACCCGAGGAAGTAGGAAAAGTCATGATCCAAACTTTTGCCCTTACCACCGTATGCTAGGCCACATTTTGGAGGATTGTTTCACATTCAAGGACCGCTTGAACATAGTTTCAAGACCTAGTTATCCCAAAGGAATACCTTGGAACAACCTTCTAGTTCCATTAGGGTAATCCTTGGGGATACATGTGATCCTACCAAAACCAAAGAAGGTTGGGACATTTTATCCAAACCTCTAAGAAAATAATTCGAAGATCAAGAAGCTTTTGTTTGAGACCAAACCTCCAACACCAAGGAAGGTTTGCAAGCAAGTGCCAACTCTAGAAAGTGGGAGCTCAAGAAGCAAGAATAATGTGTGATGTGCCGATAGCCCTTAGCACCACTAATCATGTCCTCTAGCCTTTAAAGCTTCCACAGTGACTTCTTCCATTTCTAGCTCTTTTATTTCTTCTACTAGTAGAACTCTTGTATCAATGATAAGGCATCAAATCCTTACTCCACTCACTTTACTTGACTTCTACTTGTACCTCCAAATAATTCCAAGAAATTAAAGAATAAAAGCTAGTTTGAATTACATCTGTTCTTGGGATCTTCTTCTCTATTCCTAATGATAACTCTTCAAGTCTAAATAACTATAACAATTTTGATCTTCCTCTTTCTAATTGAGTTGGACTTTCCAACCTAATAATACTATGGGTTCACCTCTTGAGATAGACTTGGAATCATCCACTGAGAGTCCCATAGAGAAGTATAGTGAGCCCGGCGTGTGTAGAACCTTCCACCACCTTGCCTCAAGAGATCCAAGTCAACCTCCATAGTGGCAAGGTTCTACCTCCTGGGCGCACCTCAAGATAGAGGGAAACAAGTCATTGGTACCAAGATCGAGAAGCCCTTCCATGTGATGCTCCACCCTTGATATGCTTATGGAAGCCCAAAGGTGGACTACAATCCTTTCTCATCTAAGAAAGTCATCTAAGCTAAGCATATATGATGCCCTTGTCTTATCCAAAGAGATGAGGGAATCACTAATCAAGGCCCTCCTTGATCCTAAAATATGCTTAGCTCAGCTGACCGCTATAGTGAGGAAGCACATTATGCAAAAGAAGCCCAAGGATCACCTTCACAGATGAAGACCTTCTGGGGACTTGGAGCACAACCATCCCCATACATCACTGACATGGAAAGTTCTCACCGTGGTTCTCATGGATTCAGTGCATCAATGAACATTATGAGTCTAAAGACCTATTTGAAGATTGACATCTCTACACTCAAGAGATAGGATGATGTTGAGAGGATTCAATGATCAAGGTGAGTTAGGTTCTATAGTGTTACTATTGGAGATAGGTGATCGGAAGACAAGCCAAGTTCTACATCATTCAATACTTCATTCACTACTTTGGTAGGCCTTGGATACATCGTAATAAGATCATTCCATCCTCCCTTCATCATCAAGTTCAAAAAAAAGATGGAATTGAATATGTCAATGGGGATGAAAAGCCATTTTAGTTAGAGAGGTTGAGATTTATGAGGATGACCTACTATCTTCCTCAAAACACCCTTTCTGTGAACTTGGACAAAATTCAAATGCAAATAAAAGAAAAGAAAATGAAGCAAAAGAAAAGATAAAAGAAAATGAAAAGAAAAAAAAAAGTCCAGAATAAGAAAGGGGAATTGAAGAAGAAATAGATCAAGATATCACATTCCACCCACCATTCCATCATATGGACATGTGGGTAGATGGCTCAACCTCCACCGTAGAGGCGTAGAAAGGGGAAGGTGGGAGACCCCTAGTTGGCCTTCACCAATAGAGGTCATGTTTCGCTCATAGAGTACCCCTACTATTCACATAGACTTGGAATCCAGGATGAGTCTAATGTGATTAGTATACCAACCCCTCTGGTTCCATTGAGGTGACTTTGATCCTGAGACAAAGACCAGCCTCCAAGCAAAGCAAAGTATTCAATCGGTTTATGTGAAACTATTAGCAGTTGGGAACCTTAGCTCTTACCTCACTTACATCTTAAAAGTTGAAGGTTTAGTAGTTAAGAAGTCCCTAAGTCTTCCAAAGGACATGAAGCGTAAGTTCTTTTGGGATCATCCTCCTCAAGTCAAGTTGATGTAGTCTGAGAAGATACTTTAAAGAATTAATGGAATTACCTTTTGACTTTTACTCCTTGTGTTCAAAATCTTATACGTAAAGGTTTAGTTCCTCACACATGGTCCAAGCATAGGTCGAATACTTCAAAAGCTATGGAACAATACAGTGTGGAAGCACAATCAAGAGTGGACTAGATTTGGTACAATGGGTCAATGATGAAGATTATTACCTAGTTATTACCAACCATTTGATGAGTTCTTCTCACACATCCCCAACTCTTATGAGAATATGTGCTTAGAAACTTTAGATGATCCTGATGATCTCCAAGTCAAAGAGGGACTGCCAGAATTTGAAGATGAGATTCATTCAATAATTGACGAGCTTAAAGAAATCAACCTCATGATAGAAGAAAATCCTCGCTTGACATACATCAGTTCATTGTTGAATGAAGAAGAAACCAATGACTTAGTTAGGCTATTGATTGAGTTTAAAGACTGCTTCATGGAGTTATGAAGAAATGCCTGGATTATCTCCTGACGTAGTAGTCCACAAGCTAGCAATAGACCCTAATGCTACCCCTATTAAGCAAGCTCTAGATGCATGCGATTAGAAATTGAACAATGTGTCATTTCAAGTCAAGAAATCGATACCGGTTTCATTGTGGAAGAAAAATATCCTACCGGTTAGCTAATGTCATCCCAAGAAGAAGAATGGCCAAATTCATATACATCATTTTAGAGACTTAAACAAGGAATGTCCTAAGGATTTTCTTTCCTATACTAATTAATGGTGGACATCGCTCATCTCATGCGCTTCTTTCATGGATGGGTCATCTGGCTATAACCAAATCAAGATGTCTCCTGAAGATGAAAGAAACACTGCTTTTTGAACCCCAATCAAAATCTTCTGTTATAGGGTCATGCCTTTTCGCCTTAAAAAATGTCGCTACAACGCCATGACTCAAATCTTCAACAAACTCATCCATCATCGTTGAGTGCTACGTTGATGATCTAGTAGTCAAGAGAGAAAAGGAAGACCACTTTGACTTGAGAGTAGTTTTAAATGGTTAAGATAATATAACCTCAAAATGAATCCCCTAAAGTGTGCATTCTGAGTAACTTCAGAAAATTCCTTTTGTTCACAGGGAATAGAAATAGATCTAAAAGATTCTATCTTAGAAATGCCACCTCCTAAGAGTTTAACTCAACTCGATCCTTTCAAGGATGGTTATGTATCTAAGATGCTTTATCTCAAACCTATGGGAGATGCAAGCATTCGACTTGTCAAAAAAGGATGCCAAGTTCAAGTGGGATGACAAGTGACCTTTCAAGACATCAAAGAGTACTTGAAGCCTAGTAGCCCCTATCCCAGCCACATCCTTTACATCTACATTGATGACTCTCTGGCTCTATTGCCAATGATGATGAAGGAGAGCGCACTCTACTACCTCATCATCGATTCTCCAAAACTATCCACCTATTGAGAAATATTGCATCTTTGATCTCGGCTACAACAATACATGCTTTCTCATAAGGTGAACTTGATCTCTCAAACCAATCCATTGCAGTATCTCATGACACGGCCAATACTTTTCGGATGTTTGGCTCATTGGTCCATGGTTCTCTCACAGTTCAATATCATATTTGTACCCCTCAGAAAAGGACATACACTAGCTGATTTCTTAAAAGACAATTCCCGATTCTCCACTTAGTGATGATCTCCGATGAACAAATCATGAACTTAGGGAGGTCAAGAACCATCGATGGGAGATGTATTTTGATGGTGCTTCTTTTCTTAAAGGTGAAGCACCATTCTATTCTCGTGAAAGGGTAGAATAGTTCTTCTAACTCCAAACCGCGATGTGATGATTCTCATATCTATCCAACTACAACAATAAAAGTCAAGTATGAGGCTTTGATCGGTCCGGAGTTAGCCATCACTATCAATGTCAAGAGCATCAACATCTTTGGGGATTCTCGCTTGGTCATCAACCGATTGTCGGTCCTACTAGTTCTCAAGCTTCATCATTAATACGAGTATACCATGAAGGTTGGCTGATTTCAAAGTCACCATCTACAAGGTTCGAAATAGAATGCAGAAGAAATGCCTTGGCCAAACTTGCCAAAGAATTGGCATGTCCGGAAGATGAGTCTATTTCAATAAGGGTCCAAAATAGACAAGTCCTATCCCTTATTGATTCTGAACTCATCGAGAGACTTTCTCTTGAAGGGGAGGTTATCGCCAAAATGGACAAGGAGCTAGATTGGAGGCAACCATTCATAGATTACTTGAACACCGAAACTACCTCAAGGTCATAAGCCCATCGTGAAACAGAGAGCTCTCTCCTATGCTCTTGTTGATGGCACCTATCACTCCTTGACCAAATGTGGTTACGTTGTTTAGAAAACACAAGCCATGGCATTAACCAGGTACACTCGTGTATGTGCAACATCGCCAAAAGATGAAGACAAAGATCAAAAGACTTGATACTGGCCTTCGATCACGATTGCATGGATGTAGCTAGAGATGACATTAGTCGCGTAGTGTGGTCCTCCACCAACCACCCAACATTCTACACCCTACTTCATGGCCATTTGAGTGGGGTATCGACATCTGATCGATCCTCCTTCTTCCAAGGGCAATTCATCTTAGTTTACGACTTTTGTTGGGGTAATTTTCACAACATAAACACATCCAATGCTATTAGAATAGTAAGAGAACTCAGATCCTATTTTGATTAGAACTTTAAAAGTAGAGAACCCAAGTGGATCATTTTTTAGTGGAATCATGTTGATCTCACCATTCATCAATACCCTAATGGCTTAGTGTAAGATTCAAAAACTCATTCCTTTAACAATGCACAAAAATAAACAATTATCTTGAAGATTTGATCAAGCCCCTAACCACTTTCATTAGTCGCTTAGGTGGGTCTACATGCTACATTGCTAGTATGTCACCTAAATGGTCACATGTTATGAAAGATGTGAGTCCCCACAAATTTTCCCTAACTTAACCATTGCAAACCAACAAGCGCCTTGTTAGTATGGAAAGCTTCACAATCTAGTCAGTAAGCTATCTCATGTTGACTTTGCTTAAGAAGATGTGAGTCCATGTGCTTTCTTCTTGAACTAGCCATCATGCACCACCAGTCAACATATTTGAGGTTTAAAAGTCCCCTGTGAGGCTCCTCTCTCTGACTCTTGAGTTTATTAAGTCCTCCAAATGATTCACTCAAGAAGTCCCTGGGTCCATCACCTACTCAAGAGACTATCCCATCGATTCCCTACATAGGAGGATGTGAGTCCCCCATATTATCGATTGTAAGAATACGCACAATTGGTTGATACCACTAATTGAACCCATTCATATGAAAACACCATTTTGGTAGAATGAGTCCCCAGCTTTCTCCATTACAATGAATACTATTGAATATTAGCCATGCATTTTCTTGGTGTTGGATTAAGCCCCCTAGTCCCCATCTAACACTCTATTTAGATCATGTCCTTGGTGGACCCCATTTACACCACCAAGTTACTTTTGACACAATCCCCTACAACCACCCCATGGTTGAAAATTTGTTGGATGCCCCATTCTCCTTAGTTCAATAAATGGTCTAGTGATATAAGCTTTCTGATCCCTGTAAACCAATGTCCACATAAAACAAATAAAAACCAAATAGCAAATAAAATTAATTTGTTTGTGGATTATGAAGTCCCCCAAAGGGCTTTCCCCAAACATGCATCCCATCTTGAGGTCTGAGTTCTATAAGAATGTCCCCACATGAGTCGAGATAAACTTTGGTACTCACTCAAGTCACCCCATATTAATTTATTTACCCTAAGTGGTTACCGTAGTCATTTCATTTAAAAGATGTAAGACTATGACACATTCTTTCTAGCATGATTGTCTAAACCCAAACCTGGTCCTGGTCATGATGCCTACCAATGGTCTTTTGAAGATGAGTCCCCGAAGCTTTCTTCCCTTCAACTCATCATTGCAAATCAGGCACTGGTCCATAGTTCTCTTAAGTAGAAGCCACTCCCCTTTGTTTCAATAAATCTGAGATAGGTCTAGGTTTCTATAAGCTCCTTTTCAGTGTGATCCATCGCAAACTAGCAGAATCCATCAAAATAAATCAAAAATAAAAATTTAATTCTTAACTATCTTTGAGCCTCTGTCCCCAAGGCATTCATCAATAGTTAGCCCCATTTTGATTTATTTCCCAAAGCAAATCACCCAAGTGGTCTTTTCTAAGAAGATGTGAGGAGCTTTCCCCTTAATTGATTATTGCACCTAAAAGGCACTTATTCTCCTGATCAGTACCACTTTATTTCAATAAATGATAGTCTAGTTATTATAAGCTCCTTCTGCTGATCCATCGCAAAACCATGAAATCCATCAAAATAAATTAAAATGAAAATTAATTCTGACCATCTAAGCTAAACCCCATATTCACTCAATGTCCCATGTCGGGTTCAATTTGTTGCCCAAAGCAATCGGTCACCCCAGTGGTCTTTTCTAATGGAAGATGTGAGTCCCCAAGCTTTCTTCCCTTCAATTGATCATTGCAAACCGACCCCTTATGGTTCTCCCATCTCGAGAAAACTCCCCTTTGTTTCGGAAATCTCAGAGCACTAGTTTCTATAAGCTCCTTCTCGCAGATCCATAAAACCAATGAATCCATCAAAACAAATTAAAGATAAAAAATTAATTCTTGACTATCTTTGATTAAGTCCCCGAGTGACATTCACTCAATCACCTAGTCGGTTTGATTTGTTCCAAAGCAACGATCACCCCATGGTTCCTCATTTTGAAGATGAGTCCCCATGCTTTCTTCTTAATACTTGACCATTGTACACCGAAAGACATTTCCCTTTGGTTAAATAGTTCTACCTTGTGGTTGGTAGACTACTCCATTTGAATTGATAAATCTGAGTTAGGTCTAGGCTTCCATGGCCTCTATTATGTGCAGTTCATTGCAAACCTATGGGATCCATCATAATCAAAATAAACAAAACTAAAAAAAAATGAAATCAACCTTGACTATCCTTGAGATGATTTAAGTCCCTAAGTGGTATTCACTTAATAGTCAGCCCTAGTATAGTTGCTGCATACCAAAAGGCATCCCTTTGGTTGGCTAGTCTAGTATGTACTAAGTAGACCACCCCTTTGGATTGGAAAATCTAAGTTAGGTTTTAGCCTCCATGGATTCTACTTAGTGTAGTCTATTGCAATCTAACATGACTCATCTCAAAATTCAAACCTAACAAAATTAAAATAGATTCAACCCTCTTCCCCAACAGAACAAATCAAATCTTTTTCTCCTTAGTGAGATTCAAATTAAATCAAACCCTTCATCCCCTTATGGATGACTTGAACTGCTTCCCTAGTGCAAGGTTCACACTCTATCCCTTAATGGATTTTTCCCTCTCTCTTATATCTTGGACATAAGTAGAGCCACATTGCATTAAGCTTTGGATTCTTTCTATTCCTTGGGTTAAGATAGATTGTTTCTGTTAGTGCTTGTGATCTTTCAGTGTTGTTGATCATTTCGGTCAACACCAATACGTGCAGTGTTCCTTGTCAATCACACTACACCTATTGGGCGCTCTTTTTTTACCTCATTTTTAGAATGAGCTCTCAACCTATCCATCTTAGACGTAGGACTTCTCTTAGACTTTAAGAGCTCCTTAGTCTTAAGGAACATCTAGTGATTAGGTGGACACTCAACCTAGCCCTAGAGACTTAGAAGAGTTAGCCATATGAATAGGTCATACCTTAGGGGTGTTAGGAAAACTTCCTATCCTTAGCTTAAGCCATTCCTCACTTTCCTTCCTCAAAGTCAAACTCCAAATCAATCTTAATTGATTTTCTCCAAACTAAAATCAACTCCATATGATTAAGAATCCATGATTGAAATCTATTATTATAACCTATGATTAAAATCCATCAAAATTATTAAGTTAAAATTTTCCTAAGTCCCTTTAATTTTTCATTAATGGACTTAGCCTAAATCATGATCAAACCATTTCAAACTCATGGGATTTTCTCAAAACTCATTTATATTCTCATTTATAATCACATATATAAATGAAATATAAATATAAATCAATCAAATCAAATGCAAAAAAAAATTAAATTCCCAATTTAAAATTTTCTTAAGTCCTTTAATTTTATATTAAAGGGTTTATCCAAAACCTTAATCAAACTAATTCAAATTCATGAGATTATCTCAAAACTCATTTATATTCTCATTTATATTTATATATATAAATAAAATATAAATATAAATCAATCAAATCAAACCCTCAAATTAAATTCCTAATTTAAAATCTTCTTAAGTCCCTTAATTTTCCATTAAAGGACTTATCCTAAATCTTGATCAAACCATCTCAAAATCATGAGATATTTCTCATAATTTATTTATATCCTCATTTATATTCATATATATAAATGAAATATATATTCAAATCAATCAAACCAAATTCATAAATTCAAACTCCAAACTCCAAAATTTTCCTAAGTCCTTTAAATCCTTCTTAATGGACTTAGCCTAAATAATGATCAAATCACTTCAAATCTTTAAAATTTTCCATGATAAATTTATATTCCCATTTATATTCACATTTATAAATGAAATATAAATTCAAACAATCAGAACCTATTCCAAAAATCAAACTCAAATCAACTCAAAATCCAATCTAAATCTTTCAAGTCAAAATCTTGAACTTAGCTCAATTTCAAATCAAGCCAAAATCTTGATTTTCTCTCATGATTCAATCAACCCTACAATCATGAGCCCATATATAAATCCAAATTTAATCAAACTATCAAAACCTAGTTCAAAAATCAAACCCAAAGCCCCTTCTTATTCTTCCTTTGAATATGAAATTGTCAAATAGATCAAAACCCATTTGACTTCAAACCACTTGTAAATGGATTTATATTTCAATCATAAGTCCATATACAAGATCAATAAAGCTCAAATCAAGATTTGACCAAGTCGTTTGACCAAGTCATTTGACCAAGTCTTGACCACAAAATGACTAAAGTGACTCACCTTATGAGCCAAATTTAATCCTAATTAAATTGGATTGAACCAAACTCATTCATGCCTCTCATCATGATCAAAAACTATCATGGGATGATCAATCAATCAAATCGGGTCAAACCAAGTCAAACCTAAGGGTTTACCAAGTCAACACTTAGCCCAAAATGAAATCGTACATAGCCAAATTCCACCAAAGGCCAAATTGACCCAAGTTGACTCATTTTGACCTAAAGGGTCAAAATATGTCAAAACTTGATCTAAGTCAAATTGATTGAAACCAATGGGTCAAGTCTATTCCAAATCACTTGTGAAGCTTGACCAAAGCCTCAATTGGCCAACTAGCCAAATTGATTGAAACCAATTGACCTTAGGTCCAACATGACCTAAAGGGGTCATGTTGAGCCAAATTTGAACATAACCAAAATTGATTGGAAACAAAGATACCAATCCACTCAATATGACTAACCTAACCTAAACCTACCCTTGACCTACCTCAAATAGGTCAAATGGGTCAAATATGTCAACTTGACCCATTTGACCTAAATGAAGTCATATGAGCCAAATTCAAAACTATACCAAATTGAACCAAACCAAAGCCAAAAACATTTTCAAATGGTCATATAAACTTGACCCACACTTGGTTTGACCCAATTTGACCTATTGGTCAACTTGAGTTGACCCATTTTGACCTAAATGAGTCAACATGAGCCAAACCCTATCAAATGAATTCCAAATCTCATGAAACTTGTCCAAACCTAGTTTCTCCATATACCCAACATACCCAAAGTAAAAATTTAGTAAAATGACCATTCTACCCCTAGGCCATAGAACAAATTTTGGCTTAATCCATGAGTAATTTAGTCATACCCTCTTCACATTCACTTCAAACTTTCCTAAAAGCTCAAGGGGACCTAGTGAAGAGTGGTGCACCCAACCCAATGAGTTTGGGTCAGCCCAATTGGTCCCTAGACCTAACTCAGCCCCATGGGCCAAAATTGCAAATTCAAACTCTCTCTCCCACTCAAATTCAAGCACATGGGAGGTTGGCAATCCACTCCTTGGCTCAAACGACCATGTGCACACGATCAAACAACCAATTATAGCTCCATTGATCAAAAATGGCAAGAGGATGGACGGCCGTCCGATCCTTCAAGGGGGAGATATACTCCCACTAATTCATTTCAATTCTAACTTCCCCTCTATCAATTGAAGCTAAGGAACTTAGAGTAAGCCTCAGAGAGGATTTTCAAGCTTCTCAAAGAGGATTTGAGAACTCCATTTCTTAATTTTTAGACTTTGAAAATATGGGAAGTCCATTGAAGAGCTAACTTTCTCTTCACTCAATTTTCATCCAATTGATCTTGCATACTTGTCAAGGAGCTAAGTCGAGTGCACCCAAGCTTCCTTTGAGTTCCCAACAAGGAAGAGTTGAATTAGATCAAGCAAGCTAGCTAAGGAGGAGGTGGTCCATATTCCAATCCACTCAACCTTAAGTGCTCAAACTTGCAGGCTTCATCTCCAGGGCATCTCCAAGGGAATCGGCCGGTGATCACCTCCGGTGAGGTATGGGATTTTTAGACCATTAAACTCAATGTGGTGTGGAGCTTTATGAAAGAAATTTTAATCCCATGGATTTTTGACCGTTGGATGTGCCACTCTTTAGCTTTAGATGGTGTGGGTTGAGTTTGGTCTGAATCTGAGCTCGGATCTTCCCCTTGATCATGGACGATCTCTATTGATCAAGGGAAAGAACTTGGGAGATCTTAGCCATCCATCCACATATTTTAGATGGACGGCCGAGATAATTCCCAACGTTTAGAAATCCTTTATCCATTTTAAAACCCACGAGGAGATCTCTGGCTGTCCGATCTTTGATCAGACGATGAGATCAAACCGCGTGCACCACCATTTCATATTTGACAACTTAAGTTCCCTCACGGTGCGATGTGTGTAAAGCTCGTTGACCGTCACCGCCACGCAGCGTCCATGAGCTAGAGGATTAGTTAGGATCTTTTAATTAATGTTAATTAGGGATCTTCTAAAATTCATAACTCTCTCTAAAAAATTCAGAAAAATGTGAAATAAAATCACATGGAAAGATAATTCATCCTAGAATATTTTAAAATTAATTTTAATGGGTTTTGAATTATGTTTTTTTTTTTTTTTTTCTGAATTTGGCTTTTATTAGAAATTTTATTTTGCAAATTAATTTTTAATTAAGCCTATAATTAATCCCAAACTTCTTGGGTATGATTTAGGTGATGACTTCTGTCTCCCCTAATTTTCTTGGGATTTATTGAAGGCTTTATTAGAAGAATTGCACATTGATTTCTTAATTACCCTTCTTATGTAATTAAGCATAATTAGGATATGATTAGTGATTTTAATCCATGATTAAGATTAGATCCAATAAGTAGGAGATTTATGGAATATTTTTGGGGCATTTCCCCTAATCTATTTCATAACCTCCACTCCCATTTCTCTCCTTAATCTTCTCTTAATTAAGGGTTAATTCATTAATTATCCCCTTAATTAATTTCTAAAAATTCTAAAAAGTTCCAGAACTTAATTAATCTACTTTGGATAGTTGCTTAAGTGTTTAATAGCCTAAGTTCAATTAAGAAAATCAAAACCCAATTCATAAGAATGAAAGGGTGTTTTGAAATTACTTAAGCTAAACCCCTTAGCTTAATTAACTTTTAATTGTGAGCCAAATTGCATTAGGCCTTTTTCTTATTAGGTGCATTACAAATTTAAATTCCTTGTGAGTTTTTTATGTCATCTCATTGGCTCATAATTATTTAGTTAATTATTCTAAGGTGGTGTAGGTAAGGGTTAATTAAGTTACTTAATTCATACCTTAACCTATCAAATGCATAAAAATAGATCTAATTATCTAAAAATTAAACAAAAAAATATCAAACACATGTGGGAATGGGTTATGAACAACAAACTCATCTCACCTTTTCAAAATTAAATCAAACTTCAAACTAAACAAAAATCACTTTGAATTCACTTTGATTTATTTTTAACTTTCTTATTCTATAAGAATGTCTTTAGGATTTAAGTGAAGTGAACTTGTTTACAATCTTTCATTATTTTGAATCTTTCCCAAACATGTTAAATTTGTATGCCATGTGATTTCATGCATTCATATTTTTCAAATTCCAATTTTAAATGAAATTATTTACTTTAAGTCAAATTTGTATGTGTTGGCTAAAGTAAAAATATGAGTGCCTATTATCACTACTAAATCTAAATTATTTTTAAGACATATAAATCAAATATCAAATCTGAAAGTATGCTACTTATACTTTAATTATAAGCTTGCATGTGAAAGAATATAAAGGTATGCTTAGCATATGTTTCCTTTCTTTCTTATGTTGATATAGTTTTGAATAGGAATTTGGCGAGGTGTATGGTACATTTGAAAATAACCTAACACTTATGGAGGGATGCCTATACTTGTATACATAAATTGCATAAATGAAATGAATCCATTAATATAACTTTTGCATTCTTTTTTTCCATTTTATTTCTTTTATACATGTTTGTATTTAAGGAAAGTGGTATATTAGTCCGGACAACCCCAAGATTGCAAGACTTTAAGTAGCCCTAAGTAGGTATTGTACATTACACCTCTGGTTAACAATGACGCTGTACTCATTTATGCCTTTCTTACTTTCATGTGTGTATGTAAAAATTTGGATAAAGAAAACCCTTTCTACTTAAGAAAAATCATGCATATTAAACTTTTAAGTTTCCTTAAAGAAGTCTTCTTCTCTTTCCATCTCTTCATAACTTAGTAATTAATTGTATGATCCATTTCAACCAAATGAAAAGATGAAATAAAATCAACCCAAAATAATTAAACAACTTAAATGAAACCTTCCTCTAAGTTGAACATGTTCTTCACACTTAGAAAATTTGAACCTAAAGCCATAGCTAAGCATATCACACAAACCTTCAAAGAACACACATTAGCCTAACTCACCACTTCTAGCTTTAGGTTAGGTAGGTGCATGGTTTAATGTATTATTTTATTTTATGATATATATTTTAGACTGGATGTTAGGGTGTATCATCGTAGAATGAATGGTTGGATGCTCTTAGTCTAACTATTTTTTTTTTGCGGGGATTATGCTTAAGAGCTATAAATAAATAAAAATAAATACTTTTTGCGGTGCTTTATACCCCAAGCATAATCCAATATAGGTGAACTTAGTCACCCATGTGTGGGATGATAAGTCCAATATACATGCTTAGGATTTGTATGGTTTGATTTAGCTAACCTTTATTTTGCAGGTGTTAGTTAGATTTCCACTTTTTCTTTCCATGTAAATTTATGCAATTAAGATTTTGGAATGATTGTTATGGGGATCAGGGTGAACATTGGGCATAAGATCCTATCTTATGTACCATGTGAAGCCTTAGAGCATCCACCTTCCAACCATCCAAATGAAAGAACCAAAAGAAGAAAATAAGAAGAAAGAAGAAAATAAGAAAGAAGAAATAAAGCTTGAAGACCCCCCATAACAACGAATTCCTTGTATAATTATAATTTAATTCTTTTGTAATCCGGGTTGTATAAGGGTAGAGCTCGGCCACCCACATTTGATATTTTTGGGTTTGTGCGGTGGTGCCCGACCACAACAACCTTTTATTCTTTTTGTGATTAGCTTTATAAATTAGTTGATGATTATTTAACTTTTTGCATTAAGTGGCATGCTTTTCCTAGTGTCTTCCTTGCTTTATGTATGGCATGGATGTGGATTAGGCTCTTTAGGAAAAATAAATCTTTTACCCAACTTAACAACTCAAAATAAAAATTAAACAACTCATAACCTCACTTAAAGCTTAGGTTTAAAATCAAGATAAAATAATTAGCAACCCCCTTTGGATGAGCATTTCTTTTATAATATCATGCACAAATGCATCTTATTTCACTATTGATTGGAGGGCTTCCACCTTTGCTAGAGAAACTTGGCTTGACCTTCGAGAGCCATGGTGGAAACGCACCTCCTACCTTCTCACTGATTTTGGCCAATAACCTTCTTTCTCATGCATTAGTCATATGACTCCTATTATTATGAGTCAAAATAATTATTCAAAAAAAAATGAAATGTAAATTTCATTAGATTTAGGTCATTTGAAACATGTTCCCACTTGATCTAGTCTCTTTAGGGAGTGAGTTTAAGGACTTAGTCTCTTTCCAAATAAATAACATCTTAGTTATCTTGCATAAGCATAAAGACTTGCATACATGTATTTAAAATCATAGGAGGAGTTAGTTGGCGGCCACCCCCAGGCGGTTCTAAGTCCAAGCTATCGGGTGATTTATCATCTCTTTTGGAGGCAAACCAATTACCCATTTTTGCCTTAGATTTAGGTTGTGCTTTCGGCCCTCGCCAAAGATCCCTAGATTTAGGTTCTAAGATTGCTTCTCCCCTTTATGGGCCATAAGCTTAATTCCTCACCTCTTAGGCATTTTCTTAATCTTGTGTTATGGAATCATAAGTCCTAAATTTCTAATGAAAATGCAACTCAAACAAACTAAATCAATTTCAAAAATGTAGACCCCAATTATAGGATAGTTTGAAATGCTCGCTAAATTTCCTAGCATCGTGGGCATTTCCTACTTACCTTCCATTTTGGCATCGATAATAACTCCCTCTTTTGATTAAGCCCATTTGATATTTCAAAAATAAACCAATCAATTGATAGTCCTTTCCTATTGAAATCTTCAAAGATAATGATCATTTACTTTAATCGAGTGTTTTCCTAAGGAATCCCCATTCCTTAGGATGTAATTAACTATGAGGGCTTGCTCCTATAGGGAACTTAACGAACCCGGTTTAAAATAAACTCTATTTTACTTTTCCATATAAAGTAGGGGAAGAATCTTTGGTACATACGCAGACCCATCGTCCTTAAGAGTCCTTATTGAGGTGATTAGGTCCATTAAAGGGCAGCGACTTCTATCTTTCGAGATAACACACTATTTTCTTGATGACGTATTTTATCGCCTGAATAAGTACATCTGCGGATATGCGTGGCATCCTAAAAAGATGAATTTCTATATGTGTGTTGTTCTCTTTCATTTCTCCCCAACATATTTGAAAGGAGACTCCTATAGAAAATTTTCACCATTGGTCCCCATTCTAAAGGTTGGTTCTTATTTTTCTCACATCCCATCTTGAGTGAAAAGAATGTTCTCTCTCTCTCTCTCTCTCTCTCTCTCTCTCAAGAACACCCTTTTAGAAGTGGTAGGCCAAAATTCTCACAATAGCTCTTCCATGGATTCAGATACGCTTTGATTAAATCTTCTTGATGATTTGACATGAGATCCAGAAAATGATAAATTTATTCTATCTTCATATGTTTCCAACAATAATTAACTATTACATACATTTTTAGTTACTCATGTCATGTGCTATAATATCCTATATATATATATATATATATATATATATATATATATATATATATATATATATATCATCTAAAACAATAATACATAAATATTTAGAAATCTTATGCTTTTACTTGGTGGCATAAATATGATTCACATAAGTTTATAATATCAAGTAATGTTATTAGTGTTTGTCTAAATTTCATCTTAACAAAGATTTAATTTATTTCTTAGGTTTCTCAAAGATAGTGAAGAGACATAGATGATGTCTCATACATAAAATAATAAAAATTATTTTTATATAAAATTTTTAGAAGATAAAAATAATGAGACATTTTTTCAAAAAAATAGAACCTAGTTTGAGTTTGATGATTCAAATCTATCATTTTTTTAATTAGAGAAAACAAATTACAATGTAGACTCAAAGCCTAGAAAATTATCATGTGACCAAGGTTAGAACTTGTAGATAAATATTGATGTCAAACTCTCCATCAATAGTACTTATATATATATATATATATATATATATATATATATATATTAGTTGAAAGACTAAGAATGTCACTTGGTATACTTATGGTGTTTCAATGAACATCATTAAATCAATAACTAATGCGACCAATTGCTTTACATTAGAAATATGACACATGGATGATAGTGTGGTCTACTAAAAGAAACTAGTTTACTTAAAAGTTATGTGAATGTTTTTTCATCATAAAAGATGAAACATCTCCTTCAACAATTCCAATTAACCGTCTTCATAAATGCTTCAAATTTCTACTAATTGAACTAACTTACTTAAATGAACTAACTTAATAATTAATGAAGTACTCCATTAATTGCATGATTACACAAATTAATGAATGAATTAATTAATTTCTCTCATCATTTGATATATTGGGAGTTCCATGTGATTGCTCCACATCAAAACCCAAACATAAATTCTTGTTTAGAAGAGAACTGTAAATGAGGCCATCTTACATGAATTTATCTATAATTTTGTTATGTTAGAAAACCATTTAGAGTAAAAGTTTTATTTAGTTTTATTTGAAATAAATGAGATATTTAAAATGAATAATAAAACTCAGAATTTTTTATGTCCTCAAAAGAGGGAAAAAAGCCTAGATTAAAAGCTTCCACTATGTATTTTGTTTATACAAGATCTTCATCAGATTCTGAAATTGTATATGAAAATATATTCTTGTAACAGAATAATGTTGTATGATATTTGGCGATGATGTACGATAAATTCTGATGATATAATTTACGGCCAATTTACGATATTGGTTACAATCAGTGGTATTGTAGGATCTTTAGAAATCTCCTCTCTTGCTTGACCTCCTATGAAATGAGGAATTTTTATAATTGGAGGAGTAGCGTCTCAGTAAATATATCAAAATCAAATCTTTCCTCTCAATTTGTGATGATTAGATCATATGATGTATTTTGATATTTGAATGCTCAATGAAATTCATTGTGAGATCTTTGGCTTGTTGGGCACTTAGACACTCGATTTGACTATAAACCTCCATATTTAGAATTTTGAATTTAACATGTCTAAGTTTCCATGATATTTTAAGTCTTGATCTCATTTATTTATTACTTTTGATCAAGATTATGATTGAAGGAATTTTCAGGATCATATCAGTACTAAAGAATTTGATCCCATAATTATGAAAGTCCCTATATCTTATTTATGAGGATCCAACTCTCAAGCTGAGAAACTTATTTCTCAATAGAAATCCACCATTTTGATCCTCTCTCAATATGGTCCTTGCTTCACCTCTTCTTATATTATCCAAGTTCATCATTTTAAATAAATAAAACTATTTTATTAAATATTTCATTTTAAATGAAATTAATAAGCATTGATTTAAATTGTCCGATGGTTTAATTAAATTTTTAGATATTTCATACATAAACATTAATTTTTTTGTCCCACATCTCTAGGCAAATTTGGGAATCATTTGAGATCAATTTTATTATTTATTATTTTATTTTATTTTGTTTATATTTTAATTTAAAACAAAATATATTTTATAATGATAAATATTTTTAAAATTCTCAATATATTTTAATTTTTTTTCAGTATTATTAAAAATAAAAAAAAATACTTAAAATACAAAATAAAATCAATCTCAAATATGTCCTTATTATTATTATTATTATTATTATTATTATTATTATTATTTTATAAGATTTACATACATATCTAATATTTAAATTTTAATATTTACATAAATAATATTAAATCACATCAAAAATATCACTATTATTAACTTTTTAAAAATAAAATATACTTTTTCATCAATAAACAGTTTTTACTTACATAAACATCAAATTTTAGATATTAATTTCCCTACCCTCTCACCCCCTTAAAAAACTATAGAGATTAGATTTATATATACATATAAATTTTGTGGTGTATATATATATTAATTTTCATTTATTTATTTTTACCTCCATATGAAAGTGTATAAAGATGTAAGAAAAAAAATCTAATTGGGAAGCATAAAAGAAGATGAAAATATTAAAATTTTAATTTATACAGACAAGCCTCCACAAATTATATATTTATCTCACAAATTTATAAATATATAAATATTTAATTGTCACATGCAGACAAAATATATATCCCCTAAATCAAGGGCAAAATGTCAACGTGTAGCTCTGTGGCCCCACACAAGTAAAAGTGCTGGTCAGATCGTCGTACGCGTAGCTATACGCCGCCGGACAGGCGCTCTTAAACAACATCGAATAATTCGTCGGCCCGCACGTGCTCGGCGTCCCGTACGCACCGGTGCAGCAATATCTCGGGTCCCCGAACGCCTCGCAGGCGCTCTTGCAAAATCTTCCCACCGCCAATTCGGGCGGGCATTTCCCGTTCAAGTCCCATTTACAGCCCGCCAATCGACAGTCACCCGTGCCTCCAGCCGGCGCCACGGCCACTGGGAGATTGTAGCCGTCGACGAGGCTGACGTCGTAGAAGTCTTTGCTGCCGTAGGTTCCAAGGGTGATTTCGACGAGGCTGGCTGGAGGGGAACCACCGGCGCCGTTGCAGGAAACTTGGTTGGTGCCACAGTCGCCGGTGAGGCAGGAGAAGCGGCCGGAGGAGTCGGTGGAGCAGAAGGAACGGCCCCAGAAACGGCCGGACCATGCCGGAGGGGCGGTGAGGGAGGAGGAGGAGGATGGGGGGAGGTGGAAGCCTGTTTGGGAAAGAGGGTAGCTGTTGGCTCCCGAGAGAGTGCCGACCCAGACTGAGTAGGAGCAGTTGTTGGAGAATTCGAACGTTATGGCAGATACATCTGAGAAGAGAACCAAGTGTATAAAATATATCAAACAATTGTTTGAAGCATTCGTATATTGAAATGGTGCACATTCTAATAGTGTACCCACAAAAAGTTCTTCAAATGAAAACTAGATTAATTTGTTAGTATAGCTCGTGATCTTTTATTTTCTGTGCATTAAATCTTCATTTATATTTTGTGTTCATTTTATAGTGATTTTATATAGACTCCACAGATTAATGCAGAATTCCACAAAGTAAACGATGCAAATGGAACATCCAAAAAAGGAAAATAGGAACCACAGCGATTGATTTTAAACATCCGACCAATTCAAGCACAGAACTTACCTCCAATAAGAAGGCAAAACAGTAGAGCTGCTACTATTCTAAGTCCCTTCATGGTTATTGAAAACAAACCTAGATGATTTAACGCTTGTTAGATTTCATATATATGTATGAAGTCATATGGTTAGTTCATTTTAAGAGATATTTTATTTTAATAAACTAAGTAGCTAGCTTGCCGTTTGATTGACAGTTCTCATTTAAAAGAAGTTTTGCCGTGTTAATTAGTTTGCTATGATGTGAATTGTCTTCTCTTTTTTTTTTTTTTTTTTTGCAATGGGTATCCAAACAACATCTTGTGGGTATATCGTTGTAATCTAATGAAGGTCATCATTATTTATATGTTGATACCACTTTTACCATGATGGTTGTCTTCTCTATTCAATCTTGCTTGTTTGCTGCGTAGCATAAGACTTAGAATTTGGTTTGCATTTGAAATAGTGTAAAGGAATGTATGTAAAAAAAAATTGATATAAAAATATTACTTTATAGTTGTTTAGTTGAGAGAACTTCAAATTCATGACTGCATTTTTTGTTTGGTTACAAAATGAATGTAAAATAAATTGAAGATTTGGGCGTCGAGTGATGTCCGGCGGCATAAGATCTGGCAATCTGACAGTGGCCGTGAAGCCCTTAACAATATAATGCGGTGGCGGCAGACGAAATGCTAGCGAGCGGCGGTAGCCCGGCGGCTGAAGCGGCAAATGAAGGGCTGACAGCGAACTTATTTCATCTTTGTGATATTTAATTTTTGATTAAGATCAAATCTCAAATAAATCAGATTTTAAATACTCTAATTTACTACCAACAAATAAATATTCGCGTGCATTTGGAATCAGATTAATATTCATAACAATCAAATCCATAACTTTTGTCATTTACTCTGATCGGTAGAAAAGCAGAAACAATGGCTCTTTAAGATCGGAGAAAAAAATTACTTGGGGATAATTTGCATGCTCGTGGAAATAAAATTCTTGTTTTTTAAAAAGATTTTGAAGGTATTTATAAATCCAACAAATGAAAGAATCTGGTTATATTGATTTAAAAGCCTGTTTTCTAATTCTAAGAAATCAAATCTGCTCTTATTGCATTTTCAATAATATTTTGTGAGTGAGGGAATATTCATGTGCAGAAACACATGAATGCAATGCTTATTTCATTTATTTTCAAAACCATCTTATATGTAACATGCCATGTACATATATTGAAAATATATTAATCTTATTAGCGCTGAGAAAGAAATCCCTAAACACACTTAACTCACATGTACGGTGCTTCTCTCTATAACCCCGTGATAGGGGCTTCGGCTTTCCTCCGCAGCGGCAAGGGTTCAAAGTCGCATATTGTCTAAATAACTCACCGTTCTAAAAATTTTTTAAAAAATATATTGTTCTTTTTCTTGAAAGCTGCATAAATTTAAAATGATAATTGTTGTGTGCTAGAGAATTTTATTCCGGTAGATGCGAGATCTTCGTTAGCAAAATTATCAACACACAAGGGGGATATGAACACGGGGTTATCATTGGAAAACCGTTAAGGAAAAAAACGGGCTTGCGATCTGGGAACTTTCATTTATGTGTTGAATCTGGTCGCTTCTTCGTTAGTTGAGGAGAAGAAGGTGTTTCTGGCGAATATATTAGAGTGTAGAAAAATACAATATCGGTCAACTCCAAGAGAAGTTTCCCAAAAGCGGCGAGGATCTTACGGGCAACCTCTTGATCTTGAGGAGAAAGGGCGGCAAGCGGTCTTTTCTAGTCCTGAGGCGATCTCTAGGCGAACTCGATCTTGAGCACTTCTTGGTGGTAGGCGGTGGTGATAGATGCGTCGGCGTCGAGTCGGGGTAGTTCTCGAGCTCTACAGTCTTTCTTGGTCCCCTAAGGTGAGAATGAAGCTCTATTTATAGATTTTTTGGGAGTGGCGGGCCTTGTAAATTCGTGGAAAACTCCCACTCCCATGACGGGTCGATCCCCCACCGATCGAGCGGTGTATTTTGATGATCAGTGCCTTAATGATGTCGAATTGGGTGATCTTGGATTCGTTGGATTCGTCTTGGGCCGATCGACTATAAATATGTCGATTTTGGTGACCATTTGGCGGATCGGGATCCATTTTCATGCTCCGATAGCTTGATGCAGTCGATTGAGCTTCGGATCGGTATGCTTGATGTTCTTATGTTCGTCATCGAGGCGGTCGGTTTATTGTAAGTTCTTGAAATCGGTGATTAGATCGAAGCATTTATGAAAATGCCTTGAGATTCGTGCTTGATCGATTAATTTTACGAGGATGTATCGATTTACTATTTTTGGGTGACATTATCTCGATCATCAAAATATATGTCAAATCTTGAAAATAGCAAATTAATGAAATTTGAGAATTCAATAGCGCATTTTGAACAGTCTTCATGGACAGATATTATAGCGTGGAAGGCGATCACGGCGCAAATGCGCTAGGTATGTGTGGTGCGATATTTTGAGATTCTGGATCGATCCGTGCGAGCGAGGAGTTGAGCGGCGCCATGAGCGGCGCAAAGCGCCATGATTATGGCGTCGCCATGCCGGGTCATGGCGCGCTTGTGTCCGGAGGCAGCGGAATGAACGGGGGATCGCGATGAATTGCGGATGGCAGCGAATGAGCCGCGGCGGATCAGCTGCAGCCAGCTGAAGCGCCAGCGTCGAGCCGATCGAATCAGCGTGATTCGCGTGGCAGCCTTGAGCTATGAGCGACCCGACGTTGTGACAGGGCCGGCGGTTCAGCTGGCCGGAGGTTCGCGGCCGTGGGCGATGGGCGAGTGGCCGAGCGGCCGTGGCGATTCGACCGTGCGATGAAGCGCGTCAGCCCGTGGGCCAGTGCGGCGCCTTCAGGCGAGCGTAGCGGTCTTGTGGCGCCTTGGCTGTAGCCTTGGTTGGAGCGAGCCAGACCCCGAACTGCAGCTGATTTTGTTTGAGCGGTTTTTTGGGGTTTTAGGCGATTTTTACGCTTTTGCCCTAGAAGGGGTCTATAAAACCCCAGGTAAGAGGGAAAGGCACATTTCTCATCTCCTCTTGTCCTCTTAGAGTGCATAGCCTCCCACGGTGGGAGTTTGGGCACTCTTTTTGGATCCCTCACCGAGCAGTGCATAGCCCTCCCCCTGGTGGGAGTTTGGGCACTCTCCTTGGAATATTTTCATCTCGATCGTACGAGTTGCCGGTGTTTGTAGATGGGTGAGAATCTTTTGAAAGAGATCGTCCAGCCACAGCCGGCCGGCGAGGAATGGGAGGTTTTTTATTTGCCCTGAAGAGTCTATAAAACCCCGCGGGAGCCTTCTCTTCTCCAGAAGGTCGTTTGGGCGTCAAGCCACGGTATCGCGGTTTTCCAGAAGAGCGTCAAGCCGGACCATCCGGGTTTGAGGCGATCAAGACCTTCTTACGTCGTTGTTCGGTTTTCTCGAAGAGAGTCCGACCGGCGGACCGTCGGGTTTGAGCGTCAGGCACGGTAACATCATTGTTGGTTTCCCCGACAAAGCGCCGATGGACCGTCCGAGTTTGGGCGATCAAGACCCAGCGGTACCGATGGTTGTTCAGCTCAAGCGGCCGGCCGACCGGATAGTCGGGTTTGGGCGATCAAGCGGTGATGTAGGAGCGGTTAGCGATGATGCAACGATAGTGGCAACCATAGTAATGGCTGTAGCGGCAACGATGGTTAGCGGCCAACCGGGAATGGTCAGCAATGCAGCCGCGGCAGTAGTCGACAACAGGAGGTTGTAAGCAGTAGTAAACGATAGTGGCAGCATCAGTAGTAGCGGATAATACAGCGATAGTGATAACCGCGAGATGCCATTGATGGCCAGCGTCAGCGGCAGATAGTCGCAGCGTGGCCGCTAAATGTTGCGGCAGCCCAGGTGGTGGCAATGTGGAGAAAGGTAATTAAGCGAAGCGTATAGAGGATTTTGACCTATCGAGGTTGTTTATGAGTGTGCTCAATGTTAACATGATGGTGTATGAAGAGTTGATGAATCAGCGAGATTTTCATCAGGTTGTTTATCGAGTGTTTAGATGGCGTAGTGGAGTAGGTACAAAGTTTTGACTATCGAGTTGTTTGTCGAGTGTGACTTCGATGTTAACGGTGGAAGAGGTTGAATTGAATCGGCGAGGATTTTTTGGCCCATCGAGTTGTTTATCGAGTGTTTGCTCGATGGCGTTAACTGTGGAGTAGGTACAGTTTTGACCTATCCCAAGGTTGTTTGTCGAGTGTGACTCGATGGCGTTAACGTGTGGAAGAGGTTGAATTGAATCGGCGATTTTGCCCATCGAGGTTGTTGTCGAGTGTTTGCTCGATGAAGTTAACATGTGGAGTAGGTACAAAGTTTTGACCTATCGGTTGTTTGTCGAGTGTTACCGATGGCGTTAACACTGAGTGGGGTGGTTTGACCTTTCAGGTTCTTTGTCGATATTATTCGTCGGCGTATGGAAGAGGTTGAGAAGTCCACAAGGACCTTTGACCTTTCACAGGTTGTTTGTAGCTCGATGACATAACCGTATGGAAGATCAGGAGTCCACCAGGGCGTTTTGACTATCGGGTTGTTAGAGTTTTGCTCGATGGCGTTAACGTATGGAAGAGGTCATGAGAGTCCACCAGATTTGACCAGGGTTGTTGGTGAATATTACCGGCGAACAACTATGGAAGAGGTAATTGAATCCAGAATTTTTGACTCGAGGTTGTTTGTTAGAGTGTTACCGATGGCGTTAACTGATGGAAGAGGTGAATTGAATCGGCGAGAATTATCCGAGGTTGTTTGTCGAGTGTTACGATGGCGTTAACACTATGGAAGAGGTCAATTGAATCCGTTGAGGATTTTGACTATCGAGGTTGTTTATCGAGTGTTTGCCGATGTTAACTTGTGTGGGGAAATGCGGTCAATTTTGTAATCAGGAGTGTTGTTCGCTAGTGGATAGCGCCATATTAGAAAGGATTTTTACATAATAAATGGGTAGTTGTGAATTCTCCTCGGCGTGTGACGCAGACTTACGACATGAGAAGAAAGCGACAAGATAGATATGCGACTTCTCCTTGGATGAGCTTTGATAATGGGGAGCTAAATAGACTCGAGTTGCTCAAAGCGATCGACATTCATCGTCCGGAATCCATTTCCTGGCTTAAGATTTTAAAGAATGGTAGATACTTATCTCTGAGGCCAAGAATCGTGATAAAGGCGCAATCCTTCCGGTCAAGCGTTGGACTTCCTTGATGGTTCTTGAGGTGACATGTCATTGAGTGTTTTATCTTCTCGGTTGGCCTCATCCGTTGAGTGACCATGAAGCTGAATTTCAGGAAACTCATGCACTTGCTTGGGTTGAGCCGTGTAGTGTCGAAGAATGTAAGCAGCATGCGGTCGAAATATCTTTGTGATATTTCCAAGCTCTTCACCGACATATCATCAACATACACCTCCATATTGTGCCATAAGATCCTTGAAGATCTTATTCATGGCGTTGATATGTTGCTCCACCATTTTTTAGTCGAATGGCATGACGACGATAACTATATCTGTTTGGAAGGATGTTGCTTCCTCATCTGTTTTGTTCATCGATTTGATTGTAGCGAATAGGCATCCATGAAGCTTCGACATCGATGTCGATGTCGCATCAACTAGTTGCGATCGAGGAAGGGAAGCTATCTTTTGGGCATGCGATTAAGGTCGGTGTGTCGATGCACATTCTCCAGAACCATTGGTCTTCTAACACTACGTTAGCCAACCGGTGGGGTAGTAGACTTCTCGAATGAACTTGACTTCCGAAGTTTGGTGATTTCTTGTTATGACTGCCGTCGTTGAGCGAAGGTTCTTTTCTTTATCAGGCTTGTAGGTTGAGTCAACTTTGAGGGAGTGCGTAATGACTTGGGTCAATGCCGAATATCATGCGCTCGGCAAAGATATCTTGATTTTACGGGAAAATCTATTACGATTTTTTGATCGGTAGATCAACGATCCCACCTTCACCTTTCGCGATGGATCAACTTAGAGATAGGAAGACAAATTACATCTTCAATTTGGAGAAGCCCTTTCGAGGCATCCTCATCTCGTAGGTCGAAGTTCTCGATGTTGAGGTTCTTGGCGTAAATGGGCTTGCTTGATATAACGCTTGCTATCTGGATTCCACTTACCATGCGATGCGGTGTGGGGAATTTCATCTTGAGGTGAGAGCCGAGATGTGGCCGAATATAGGAGAGGTCTCCCAAATATTGCATTATGCAGCGGTTCGGACTTGACTACAATAAATTGTATCAAGTGGGTTGTGTGTCGAAATTCTCCAAGAGTTCGGGAAGGCGATTGTCCCTTCCACTATCTGTCGATTATCAAATCCATACGATTGGGCCGGGCGGTTGAAGCTTCTCTCTTCTATACCCATGCTTGGGAAAGTGGGTAAAAGAACATCAAGAACTCCCATTGTCGATCAATATCCTTTTAATATTGAAGCATGGATCAGACCACAGCGATGATAAGGGGATCTTGATGTGGGATCTGAAGCCTCTAGATCTAAATCATCAAAGGTGATAGAATGGTCAAGAGACTTCTTGACTCGGCTCTTGAAGGGCGCAATGAATATTTATTTGGATAACACGGCCCTCCTGCAATTGTTTCTATCTCTCCACCGCGGTTCCTCCTGGTTGCCCCGGCATTTCTTTGAATGCCGGGTTGGTTTTGTATAAAGCGACCTAGATACCCACGTATTAGTCTTTCAATCTCCTCCCCGGTTGGTGGCACTCTTGGTGTGCCCACCATGCGGTGAAAGTGGCGAATTTCTCTTGATTTCCAATTCCGGGCTTTAAAGGTTGTGGCCACTTGGCTATCCTCTTCTGAATAGCGATGGATGTTGCGCATGGCGTGTTGAGAGTATATTTCCTCTCGATTGAGTCATCGAGGTCTGAGGAGGTTTTGGGGGAGGTTCTTTTCTCTTCTTTTTTGAGATGTTTGAACATCACCTTTGGGAACCTTCTTCTTGCTTGGTGGTTCAAGCATTGCCGATGAGCAGCGATAGCTTTGTCTGAGGAGATTTGTGCCTCTATTAGGTGGACCAGTCGATAGGAATGGGCTCTCCGCATTAATGATGAATAGAAGTATCTGGCGGAGTCCTCAGAAGCAGCCCTCAAAAGTTACGGATCTACTCACGGTATCAGCCGGGAGGAGAACCTCTGGAAGTATTCTTTGAGGACTCTCCATCGTTGGCGGATTCAGAGATGTGATGAATCCGATGATTCTCTTGTTAGCCGAGCATTCTACAAAAAATGGCGAGCTCTCCAAATGATCGACGGACCCCAGCGGCGAATAGAACCAAATCTGACGTCCTTTGAGAGTCGGAATACGACCACAAGCGAGTCATTTACTGAATGTGCATGATCGTTCGTGATCGATGTCTGGATCGGTTGTGCCATCGTAAGGGTCCATCTTTGGGAAGCTTGAATCTCGTTCGGGTATTGCGAGATGATCTCGTGGCGAGGGCGAGTTTTGGAAGAAGGCGGAGAATGGATCATTGATTGTTTCAGAACTCTTCACACCGGTCGTCGTAGTTCATCGCGTATAAGGGTGGCGTGGAGTTTCACCGATCTGGTGCCATTCGTATGGGGTGAGTAGAAGCTGGCGGTATCGAAGTTCGGATCTGGATGTGGTGCCAAGGGTTCTCTACTTGTTGATCCGGCATTCCGGGTAATCATTCTCGGGAAGAAAATGGATTATCTTTGAGGGCGTCGGAACAGCTCTTCAGGCGTGTTGGAGCGTTTTGCGGTCCTCGCGAGTCGAAGAATTTCATTACGGGAATCCTCCATCCTTTGAGCGATCTTCCAAAAGGGGCGGACCCTCACGAGGGAATGAGAAGTCATTATGTAGAAGTGTTGGAGACTTGGCGTCCTTGATCGAGAATGAGGAGCGTTGGGCGACCCGTTTACCAACCATATTGGAGATATAGCAATGGGGAACTATTTATTCCTGAGCAAGCTTGCGTCTTAGAGAATTTTATTCCGGTAGATCACGAGATCTTAGTGTAGCCAAAATTATCAACACACTGGCGGGGATATGAACACAGGGTTATCGTGGAAAACCCGTTAAGGGAAAAACCACGGGGCCTTGATCTGTAGAACTTTTTATGTGTTCAAAGATCTGAGTCCTTGCTTCTCGTTAGTTTGGAGAAGAAGGTGTTCTGGGCGGAAACAATATTAGAGTGTAGAAAATACAATATCGGTCAACTCCAAGGGAAGTTTCCCAAAAGCGGCGAGGCGATCTTACAGCAACCTCTTGATCTTGGAGAAAGGAGGCGGGCGGTCTTTTCTAGTCCTCAGAGGCGATCTCTAAGGCGACTCGATCTTGAGCACTCGGTGGTGGCGGTGGTGATAGATGCGTCGAGGTCGGGTGGTTCTCGAGCTCTCTCTTCAAATCGATTGGTCCCCTAAGGTGAGAATGAAGCTCTATTTATAGATTTTTTTGTGGGGCCTTGTAAATTCGTGGAAAACTCCAACCACTCCCATGGACGGCCCGTCATCCCTCGATCGGTGTATTTTGATGATCTGGTGAATGATGCCGAATTGGGTGATCTTGGATTCGTTGGATTCGTCTTGGAGCTCGATCGACTATAAATATGTCGGTTTGGTGACCATTTGGTGGATCGGGATCCATTTTCATGCTCGATAGCTTGATCGAGTCGATTCGAGCTCGGATCGGACTATGCTTGATATTCTTATGTTGTCTCATCGAGGCGGTCGGTTATTATAAGTTTGCTGAAATCGGTGATTAGATCGAAGCATTTCGAAAATGCCTTGAGATTAATTGCGTCAGTTAATTTTAAGGATGTATCGATAATAAAAAAATTTAAAGAAAAATTAAACTTTATACGTCATAAAGTTGTATTAGTTGCCCTCATTAAGTAGGCACACTAATTTGCAATAAACATGTTGATCACAAGATGACTCACCCAAGGGATACCCTACCTTCTTTGTAGAAGGGACCCATATCTTAGCTCTCTAAAGAATTTAACTCAAGGGACAAAATCATAAGAAAACCCATTGAACAAATACTACACACTACAAAGGATGTCTCACTTATATCATTAATTTAGAAGGGGAGCTCTCCATAAATTTGCCAAGGGACATTTGCCATGAGGGCTATCTAGCATATTCATCTAAGGCACTTGGCTCAAACAATCAGCTCGATCATTCGCTAGACACTCTCTCCAAAGCACTCACTTCACGGCACTCAACTCAGGCATTTACTCATGGTATCTAACACGAGGCTTTTCCACAACCATTGTCATGATGAAGAGAGCTGATTATACATATTTGTACTATAGGTAGTCGATGTATCTGTAATTGTCAGAAGTCATTTATTATTTTTTTCTTTTTTATAGTGTAGCTTTTTTTATAATCTTCTTCATCTTATAAATAATGGGTTTAAATGTTTTTCCTTTTTTGAGATTTCATACTGCTTATATTATTCGCATATCATAGTGAATTTTAAATCCATTTTCTACTCACCCTTAGTCTCTTATCACTTTCTTTTTATAATTGTTCTAATTCATAGAGCTTGTCTCATCAAATAGGACCAGATGTCACCCATAGATAAATTTGAATTCAATAATAATGCGCACACACACACACACACACACACACACACACACACATATATATATATATATGATCCATGGTGAGTTATTATTTAAGAGCTCATGCCCATTTTCTAAGAGCTCTTTGCATCCTCTTGATGTCATCGTAGAGTCATCGTTGTGATATGCAATAAGAAGTTAGGAAGTGAAAATTTTCTTTCAAAGAAGCAAAGGGGGAGTTCAAGCAACATGGAGGTTAAGTTGATTAGTACCATATGACCAACAACCCACTTTGAAACCATTGACACCTCGGCCTCCCTTAGCATCCAACCTAAGAGTGGTGGGCCAAAACATAAGTAAAAATACTAAATTGATAATTTTAATCATTAATTAATAATTTTTATTAGTTTTAAAAAGTTTTTCTTGTAATAATTGAATATCTAACTTTCAAAATTCAAATCTCAAGAATTATGAAAATCAAAATTTTAAATGTATGCATCACAATTATAAAGTTTTATAAATAATGTTTATATAATTATAAATAAAATAAAATATCTAAAGGCCTTCATTATGCTCTTGGTTATTAAAGCTCTTTGTTTCTTCATAGATTTAGCCCTTATGGTTAGTCCACCCACTTTACTATATGCTTATTGTGAGTAGTCCATGCATTTATAGTTGTCAAAATTAATTTTTATTTTGTTACTCTTCATGGCATAATATTTTTTTCAACTTTAAACTCCCTATTAATAAAGGTTAAAAAACCTTTTAAGGATTCATACAACTTGTAGTATTCACGCATTATAATAGATTTCCAAATCCTCTCTCCACTTGTCTTCATTATTTTCTCACTTTCTCCATATGTTTGCTTTATTTCATCTAATTAGTATCACTGATTAGGATCTAGCATCACCCATAAATAAATTTAAATCAAACAAAGATGCACATATTTGATCTATTACACATAAATATTAAAGTCATTTTCAGATGAAAACAATCTTATATTTATATCTTTATTACTCAAAACATAGTATAATGCTACTTCTAGCTCCGTTATGTATATTATTACATTTCTTCACATAGATATTATTGCTTTTTTTATTTTTGTGGCATGAGTTTTCTTCTTATATTATTAAAATATTGTGATAATGTGGAGAAATTCAATAATATAATTTATTCAAACTTTGACATTGATAGAAAAATATTCTTAATATTTAACTAATGTTATAGCATACAATTAATTAAAGTGATTCATGAACTATTATATGATATATATTAATTATGAGGAAGAAAATTTATATAAAATTGTATCATTTTGATAGTAATATGAACATTGATAAAGAATGAATAAAGATATTAGATCAATGATCAAAAGATGTTCAACAATGGTTGAATCGGTGAAATCATCTTTAAATCCACTTTGGACCTTGGTCAAACAAGATTTTAACTAATTTAAATCATATAATAATAAAAATTCAAACTGTACTCAAATAAGATTTGATCTTTATTCAAACATGTTTGAACAATATTCAAATCAAGTTCAAATTATGTTTGACAATTATTTGACCCTTTTTAAACCTTTGTCAACTTCAATTTGAATAAAATTTCAAACAAATTGAAAAAGGCTTGACCTTTATTTAAATATGGTTGAACCTCACTCAAACATAAATAAAACAAGCACTGCTATTTATGCATTTTATATGGAAAGAAGATAACAAAATTGGTATGTTTGTTAAGAAATGAAGTAAAATAGAGATGCTTCTAAGAAGTTCTCTCAAAGACCTCATAGATGCTCTATACTCAATTGCAAAGACTAATAAAAATCTTTTTAATTTAAGTTAGAGGTCATATATCAGTTTGATGGAATACATATTATTTGAAACATAAATAGTCATATGATATAATATTATATTATTGCTTTAATTGTTTGTCTACTATGGTAAAAAACATTTAGTTATAGATTGTAGTTAATATTAAAATAATAATTCTAAATGCATAGAGTAATGAACGAACATGATATTAGTACAATCAATCCAACACCTACTAATGATATATCATTTGTTAATTTATAAGTACATTAAGATGTTGAAAAAAAAAATGAAGATGGTGATAACACCATAAAAGTTTCATTAATAAATTGTTTAGCTGACCACACTATATTGTGATATAGTTAAATCTGATAAATGAGTAAAATATTTTGATTTTTAGTATATCTTGAGAAGAATGGTATATTTTTTAATACAAAAAAGTGTTAGATAACTCTTACATTAGAAGGATAAGTGCATCAAAATACTTTCATTCAATGGTTTTTAATATATTGAATTGATGTTCCGACCTTATTCAAATATGTTTGAAGAAATTATAGCTACACAATAAATAAATACTTTGAGTGCAAAAGTCAATAAATATGGAAACTATATTTGGTGTGTCTAATATATTTCTAGAATATATTCATAGAGCCTACAAACTAGAAAGTTGGCACAGTAAAACATGTTAACTTGATGTTAGAGACAAATAACATAGATAAGGTCAATAATGCCTTATTGGATCAATAATCATTGACAAATATATTGAATTTCTCCAAAATTTAAAGTCAATAACAATAATATTAGATGTTAAGGGAGACTAAGATCGTTTTTTCTTATAAAGAAAGTTTAGTAAGCTATTACAATGTAGTTATCATCTTATATATATATATATATATATATATATATATATATATATATATATATATATATATATATATATATATATATATATATATATATATATATAAATATATCATATTTCTGCTCATCATTTAGCAAATGAGTTAAGTTTAAGTTAATTTTGAATTGACTCTTGGGATAACTTCTTTAAAATATATTAATATAATTTTTACTTAAAATATAATACATGTCAATATTTTAAGTACAAATTTAACAAAATTTATATATCTTCATTTTTTTTATTTTTTATTACATCTATTCTAATTTCTCATTATTTTGTTATTATTTATCATAGTATCTACCTAAATTTAAATCATCGATTATTTATCTTTTATAATAAAAAAAATAGCTAATAAATCAACTCAAAAACTAAGCTCAAACTTTCTTAACTCATCAAATTCAAGCTCAAATCAAAAGTATCCTTGCTTGACTTTACTCATCTACACTAAGAAAAATAATCATTATATTAAACTAAAAATCTTATTTATTTCATTTCATATCCTTCGCTTAGAACCATAACCTTTGCCATAGAACAAGCATAGCCACACACCCAGATTAACCATACACTTGTAAAGAAGTTTAAAAAACTACCGGCTAAGAGACAATCACTCCATTCCTCCTAATTAATGGAAAAACTCGGCCTTCAAAAATAAATGGTGAATATGACTTAAAAACAATTCATCACCACTATATATACGTAACCAGAACTTTACTTTCCTAAAGAAAACACACGGAATATATCCAAGCACCATGACCAACTCGTTTGAGTTTTCTACGTTGCATTTTATTGTTCTTGTTGCTTCTGGTAACGATAGTCTCGGTTCCGGCAACACCGCCATCACGGCGGTCCGGCTATGACCTTTTCCTCACCGGAAGCCTTGGATTATTTGGAGCGGCACAGGTACCACGGCAAGTTCGAGCCCGGCCCATGGTACCGAGCGCACGCCACGTTCTATGGAGGCAGCGATGGTTCTGATACTAGAGGTAATCAAATCGTAGCATTCTTCAATGAAAATAGAAATAAGTGAACGTTGGATTTTTTTTGGGGGTAAAATATCTGCATTTTTAAAAATAAATTTCTCTGAAAATTTGAAATGTATTTAAGAAATGTTTAAATGGTATCAAAATCTTTAATTTGAGAGGATTAAATCCAAAATCAACAGTTTTCTTAGGATTGACATAATATCACACAGTTATATAAATATTTCAGGTATAATTTTTTTATAGTTTTTTCTTTTAAAATATCTGCATTTTTAAGAAAAATTCTCTCTGAAATTTTGACGTGTATTAAGGATGCTGGTGAGAAGTCTAAATGGTATAAAATCTTTAATGTGAATTTACATAATTTTTTGAGGAATAGTCCCAAAGTCAAAGTTTTTTTTTAAAGAATTTATATAACATATCACAATTTTTATATGTTTAGATACTTAATAATAAAGTTTAACATTTATTTATATAACATTTAAATCTGTTGTATTAAATGACAAAAAATATCATAAATATTAATTTTTTAAAATATATATTTTTCATGTATATATTTTGTTTTGATTATGAAAGTAAAATATTATGAAAATAAATATTAAATTTCATGTACTATATATTTAGATATATAATAAGAATTATGTGATATAAATGTAAATCTCTTTTGTTTTAATTATCATTAAATGATATTTTTAGGCATTTACTTTTTAATATTTACCTCATTCCAACATTAAGTACTTATTCTAAAATCAGACAAATTAAATAGGATGAAAATGCCATGAGTTAAGTTTAGATTGGGATAGATAACACTACCCGTCTTGGTATCCATTATATTTTTATGAAGGATAATTTTGTTACTTTCTTTTAAGTTTATAAAAAAATAATGTAGATAATCATGGATATGAAATTGATTTTCGCAAAAAAATGTTTTGCAAAATTAAAAAAAAATAAATGATTTATGTTTTGCCAGTCAATTTTGTTCCTTCAACATGGACTAACTTTTTCTTTGCAAAAATAAAAAATAAAAAAATAAAATAAAAATAAAAATTACAAATTTGTTTCACAAAGAATGTGGCTTCTGGATAATCCTAATAAAATATTTTTTAATAGAAATGCTTATTAAAAAAAAGATAAAATATTAGAATACTTAATTATGATACATTTTGTGTCAGAATAAAAACACAAATATTTAAATGCGTAGAAGATCAATGCCTGAAAGTAGATTTTTGTCCAAATTTCTAAAAAGAATGATAAAAAATCATGATATAAATTTTTTTATTTAGGTGTCTTGCACTACTTAATAACTTTATTTACATACTACATGATTTTTATATATTTACATATTTAATATCTAAATTTTAATATTTATATGTTTAACATTTAAATTTTTAATATCGCCTAAAAAATATCACTATTATCACCTTTTCATTCATATATAAGTATAAAATATAAATATCAAAATTTAGATGTAAAATATATAAATATATGAGATTGTGATGATATATATATATAATTTTATCAAAACACAGAGCAACACTTAATATTAACATCATAATACAATTTCTTTCATTAAAACTAATGTGTTTTTAATTCATAATTAACAAACAAACCAAAGGCTTCTAAATACAAATCTAAACCCCTGGAAAAAATAATAATATATTTCAAAGAATTCCTCTTCCACTAATTTTCCTTTCCTTAATCAAAGAGAAAATTTTAAAATAAATTATAATTTAAAACATAATTAGTAATTTAAGTATCTTAAAAATAAAATTTAAAATATAGGTATAGTCATCCGTTTATATGTATTATTTTAAATTATTTTGTGTAGTTCTTTTAATTACGTACATTAGTTTAAACTTTAATTCAATTGAAATTCACGTTAAATGGACTAACTATATTTAAATTTTTTTAAGATACTTAAATTATTAATTATATTTTAAACCATACATATTTTAAAAATTTCTTCAATCAAATTCTTCTCCAATTCTTCACGTTCTTAATTCATAATCATGTGTGTATTCGCAAACAGCAGGTGTGCGTCGGAGGTATTCGAAAGGTGGCTTTCTGAGAGGCGGCGTTGAAAGCGGTGACGATGGGCTCGTCGGGGAAAATATTACGTCCGGTCGCGTAGCTACGTCGGGACTCAATCGATTGAGCTGCGCGAATCGCGCCAAAATGGCTAGGCGAAGCGCGTATTTTCGCGGTTTAGCGCCCGGACCGACCGATTTACCTCGTTTAAACCTCGGGAACAAAATATGCGTCGTTATCTTTCGTAATACTCGACGGGCTTTGATGAAGAATTTCCGAGCTCCGTATCGGTACCCACCGTCGTTCGATCGCGGCAGGGCTTCAAATTCAAAGGTATTACGGTTGGTTACAGGGGTACATGCATTCTTGAACTTGAAAGATTTTAGGGATTTTCTCTCTTTGTCCATTCTGATCCATCGATTAAGTGTTTAGGTTTTTTTTTTATGGTTTTTTTTGATATGGCTACCTGCATTTGTACCTCACATACCTCATGCGTCGTACCTCGATATTAGAGGCGATTTTGCTATTTTTGTTGATTGTTCTGTACCCACTGTACTCTCAAACCCCTCTATCTCCCATACTCTTCTTGAGATTTTGCTTTTTTTGATCCATTTTTTTGAGTGGGCACCTCCCCATGTTGGGGAGACCATTTTGGCCATTTTCTCTTGATTGTTCGGTCCGGTTGTTGAGACAATGTTTACCGCTATAAGGGAAGTAGTTTAGAGGTTGTTTGGAAGCTAATTTAGATGTTTGCATTCCTCTCAACCCTCCTGCACTTCTATACTTTCGAGATTTTGCATTTTTTCACCCATTTTTACCGTGGAGGGCATACTATGGCTAACCATTATGAATAACCTGGAAGTTGTGTTTTGTCTGGGTGTGTTCTGTGGAGAAAATGAATTGCACTGCACCTCCACTGCACCTCCTGCACAGAGACGATTTTGGGCTATTTTTCTTGATTGTTCGGCCTGTTGTTGAGACAATGTTTATCGCTATACCTGGGAAGTAGTTTGAGAGGTTGTTTGGAAGCTAATTTAGATGCTTTGCAAATGTACTCTCAACCCCTCCAGACCTCCTGCACTCTACTTTCTCGAGATTTTGCATTTTTTCCCCATTTTTTACCGCTTGAGGGCATACTATGGCTAGAACTGCTATGAATAACCTGGAAGGTGTTTTGTCGCTTGGGTGTTCTGGAGAAAATGAATTGCACTGCACTGCACTCGTACCTCCTGCACTCCTACTCGATGTTGAGAGATTTTGGGCTATTTTTCTTGATTGTTCGGTCTGGTTTTGAGACAATGTTTACCGCTATATCGGGAAGTAGTTGAGAGGTTGTTTGAAGCTAATTTAGATGCTTGTTTGCAAATGTACTGAACCCCTCTGCACTCTGTACTCCTCTGCATTGCATTCCTCCGATATTAAGGTGCTTGCAATCCATTATGCCGCTAATATTCGATTACCTTAACTTTATTTTGAAGTTCAAAGATGTTCCAAAAGGATAACGCTAGTGCGCCATCGATTATTTGATAATATTAGCCGCTTCACTAGTGAAGTGACCGAAATATTGAAGCGCTTCACAACCAATTGCCGATAAGAGAAGACTCTGCCATAACCTCTATCCTATCTTGTGGGACATCGACAAGCCTTTTCTCGGGCGTGCATTTCTTTCACCGGATGAAGTAGTGTGATGTCGGGATGCCAAACAAAGGGGAGAAAGTTTTATGGCGTAAATCCCCATCACAAAGATAGTTCACCGATTATAAGCTCGAGCAATAGCTGCTGTCGGCGCTTTTTGTAGCTTGTTCTTTTCTTATTTCAAATTTGTTCTTTGCATACCACAACTATAGAGTAGCTTCTAGTTTAATTGCCTACGCCGATAATATTGAAATTTGCTGAGTACAATTGGGCTGATGCCATTTGGGCCTTCTTAGTGTCACAATTCAATGGCATTACAAGAAAGATACAGACACAGCAGGCGCCTGGCTACATGAGTGGCTTTGTCCCTCTTATGGTATGTTCTCAATCGCCGTTATGTTTTACTTGATGTGAGCAATTTAACTCAGATAAATTTTTTGTTGTAGATCTCACGAGCACATTATTAAGATTAGTCGCCATTTCTGCATACGTATGTTGCGTATCTAAAATAAAGTTTGGTGATGTTGCCTTCGACGATTTGGGAGGAGACCGTGACATTAGTTATGTTCGCTCATTTCGTAGTAATGCATTTACCTATGTTGTTTGTCGTCATATCTATCTTAACACAGTCCGCTTTACGAGGGACTTATCGTAAGAGGAGACTGCTCATTGAATCATCCTCTCATCCCCATCTAGAACCCCGACATCGCCCCATCATGTCCCATTGTCGCCCTACCGATTCCCTCAGATATCTCTCCCGATATTCCCCCAAGCAATGTGTCTAGCTGCCTCTGCTACTACCCCCAATCGTAAGGATCTCAGTAGATAGGTTATTTGCGTTTGAGGGAGTTGAGGGAAGTTGTGGCATCCCACCATGCAAAGATGAGAGGTCGGATGGCATTCATGCACGGTTACCGCTATGGTACCCTTCAAAGAAGAGTGCTTCCATCCCCGAGTGGAAGTCGCTACTGAGGAGACCACCGGGTATCTTCTCGAGACCTTATAGTGGAAGCCCTCCTGTGGAGTCTTGTGCCGAGAAGCTCTCAGAGTCGGTCAAGGGGAGGCTCCCACGAGCATCCAACCGCTATCATCCTTCATTATGCCTGACGTCGGGTGAAGGCACGACGAGGAAGAGGAAAGCTATGTTCTCTCCGCTTAGGTTACATACCACGGCTAAGAGTGGTCGCTCGACCGCCTCCACCCCACCTCCACCCAGAAAGCTGGCCACAGTATTAATGCTAATTTCATGAATAATGTGATACAATAGATGACTTGATTGTTTCACCCTTCAATTGGCAGCCGTGGCCGATTCGATGAGCCATCAAAGGCTATCGAAGTTGTGGAGGAGCACCACCAGGTAAGCGTAAGTTCCGATTCTCGAGCTTAGATGACAATGATATAGCTTTTACCAAATTACTAAATAATTATATTACAGGTACAGTCTGTGGACTTCCCATCCAGATGGCATGCCTCACCGATGCTCCAACTCATAGACCGGTCGTGTGCTCGATTCCAGGACAAGTAAGTCACCTGTCATCTTCCTCCTTTTCACACAGATTCAAATGTCATATCATTCTAAGTACTTCTATACATAATGCAGGGGAGATACAGTGCTCGCAGCTGGAAATATTATTATTTCGCGAGGGCAGATTGACGATGCATCGATGGATCAAGACTGCCGATGCACACGCCGATGCTCGCATATCCGTTAGTCGAGAAGTACTCCTGCGTGGATTGTATGTCCCATTCCTTTACATTTCATGCTTACATTGGGTGAGTTACTCCTCCAAAATTACCGTTCTCGCAATTCATTCTTGATATTCTGTATGTCTCGTGTCTTATAGATGTTATCCCCGCATCCTTGCGTAATTATGCAATATGGCTTGCTAAAAGAAAGCAAGATGTATATCATGTCACCGCAGATAGTGCATCCGTGGTCGAGCCGCTTACTCCCGCTATCCATAATCGATAATATCGCTTGGCGTGTGGTCATTTTACGACTCATTGCCAAAACCGACACATAAAGCCATTCTCGAAATGGTATGCACTCTTCTTGGGGTTCTCCGGGATCACACTAATACCTTATCCATCTTCTGCAGATTAAATTCCCGCTCAGATATCGGCCATTATTTTGACAAAGAACCCAAGAAATGTTGAAACGGTGGGTTGCTACCCATTCTAACAAGGTCGATCGCCATGTTCATTTGCAAAATACATGGAGGCACTATCGAGAAGCCAACAATTAACTGGCTCAACAAGGACTGGACAAAAAATGAATAGATTTAGACTTTTTTATGCGATTTTTGCTTGGCCTCAAAAAACACTTAAATAAAATTCATCTGGGTTCTCATTCGCCATTCTGCTTGTTCATTTGCATTTCAGGTCGCTTTCGAGTATAGACGATTTTTTCCAATTTTTTTTGGTATGTTTTTCAGCTCTTCCTACTCATGCGTTTGATGTCACAGCCTCCGCCTTGCTTGCCTATGATGTTTCAAATCTGGTTTTGGCACTGGTTGGTGGTTTTCTGAGGTGATACAACAGGACTATGATGAGACTAAGTTTCTTATGGAATTTTATATTCTCTTTTACATTTATGAGCTCCTCCATAGTTGTTAAGTGGTTGCAACCCGAGGATCTGTCGATTTGGTATCTGTTGGTTCTTTTTTCTTCCCTTGTGGAGTTTAGGTTAGTGAGAGTCGGTATCACTAATAATTGGGTTGTTGAATTTCTTCCTTCTGAATCATATTCTGGAAGTTTTTTGTGGCTGTTTTTTGTGGGAAATGGATTGGGTGTCTCCATGGTTTTGCGGCTCTGCTGATCCTTCAGCCCTTCCTCCATTGGATGGCAGCGTTTACCAACTGTGGGGAGCTCTATCTATCCTGTTTTTGATAAATCGCTAATTCGCCCCGAACTGATTATATATATGTTCTTGATGTTGTTATTTAAATTTAACCCTTATCGATTTCTTTCTAGTTATTCGTAATTCTCTTTGGAATGAAATTTGGGCTCGTTGATGATTTTGGAGATTGGTATTTGTACTCTGCGTTTGTTTCACTTTCTGCGTTGTTCGTAACATGGTAACTAAATCCCAACCAAGTAATAAGGTGGTCGCTCATGAATTTTAGGAGATTTCGCATATCTCTGGCCTATGTACTGCATCTCCTGCACTGCATTCTCCTCTCAGACTTCAGACTGCTCTGCACTCCCTACCCCCTGATCCCTGCACTTACTCTGCACTGCATACATCCTCTGCACTCATTCCTGCACTTTGTACCTGCACTGCACTTTGTCTATGCAAATTTAATAGACAATTTTATGCAAATTAAAGATTTATTTCTCCAATACTTTCTTATATTTAAAAACGATATTTTATTTTTAAAAGTTAGTCTTGATGATAGTAAATGTTTAAACTAAATATTTATTAATTTTATGGTTCTTATTGAATACATATCAATTGAATATTGTGCTCATATGGTTCTTATTAGAATTTAATTGAATATATGTTTTAACCATTTAATATATGTTCCAAATGAGAGAAATGGTAAATAGCATTTTTATAATTAAACTGAATCGGAGGCAAAAAATAACCTTAAATATATGAAATGCATCTAGTTGGATGCTTCTGCTTTTATCCTGAGCATAGAAATAAATTCATCAGTTTGTGAGAAAATATGTTTAAAAAAAAAACATACAATACAATTCTTTTCAGAGAAAATCTGAATTCTATCTAAATATTACATACATAGAATACAATTCTTTTCTAATATAGCATTTTTTTTCATGTATAAAAGAATGTATTTTATTTTAAAAAGATAATGATGATGATATTTAATGATGTAATATTAAAGATTTCGAGTTATTTATATAAATATTAATATTAATATTTTGAGTTGGATATGTAAATGAATGAGAATTGTGTGAGAATTGCATGTAAAATTTAGTCTCACATAAAAAAGCGAAAAGGTTAGTTTTGAATGATAGCATTTCTAAAACATATCCAAATCATTACATGAGAATTTGACCAAGCAACATATCTCCCAAAAGTCAATCATTACAGTATAGATAAACTTAATTAATAAGAAGGGATTACAATAATTTAGAATCTACCAATATGCAACATAAAAAACAAATGTACGAGATATAAGCACGATGCTGAGAGCTTGTCTAGCTGTAATATAGTTGGAAGATGATAGCAACTTCTCATTAAACTCTGCAAAAATCTGAAATAAAAGGAAGTGGTTTAAACAAGATCATAAATCATTGCATTGATGAAATCTAAATCATTGTGATTGATTGAATCAAACAATGAGATTCATAAATTAACTTGGAACAATCTTTTTTCTCTCCTTTTGTTTGGAGATCATGACTTATTTCAAATTTAAAAAGAAATTTGGACACATCCTTCATCAAGAAAAATGACATATTGGTTTGTTATTTAACTTTATGAATCTAATGTCAATTTAAGAGAACAAAGCAACCATAAAAATCATTCTCGAAGGAAAAAATTGCAGCCACTAAAAAATGGTAGGATTAAAAGTGAAAATAAGAATTTCTTGTGAAATGAACACAAAAAAAATACAAGGATTATGACTAAAACGAGCAAAATGAAAAAAAATGCCTTCTTGGATAATATCATGCATCAAAATGCCGTCTCGTAATAATAATATCCATCATGAGCTTAGTGTACCCTTCAGCATGTTGGTTGATTGACGAGGTCGAATTGAATTCCTGTGGTACAACATCGTAGTAATGGTACAACATCTTAGTAATTTATCTTTGTTGAATGTGGTGGACCATTTCTGCCTAATTTTGTAAAGTTCAGATAGCCAAGCATGATCATACAAATTGCCCTCCTCTAGCATGGCGACCAAGCATCCTCAAACTCATCCTCTCGTCATTTGCTCATGCATGCATAGAATAGCCCTTGAACTCTCTTGTTACTACTAAAGCAATGGACCTTGAGGGGCTTTCTTTGAGATATGCCATTGGCACAACCTATGACGGTATGCGGTAGTACTCGAGCTCGCCATAGCCGATCTTGATCAAGAATATCGTTATAGGATGCCTTCCACCCATCAACCAAGAAATGTCCGAATAACCATGTGAATGACTCGATGGTCTCTTCCGACAAAAGGCTACTCGAATAAGACGCTTTGCCAATGATGATTCACTCCAACGAGTGGCACGATAAGATTATATTTATTGAGATAGTATCAAAATTATCACATCCCCAAAACAATCAAATTCAACCCTAGACATACCATTGCTTCAAAAAAACTCACCAAGCAATCGACGATCAACCGAACATCCCATGCAAACATCTCATCTGCCGCTTTTCCTTGAACATCAGATTAATTGGTATCACCACTTGCAATCCACCTTCGCTTCTTCGATGAAATTGAAAGCATCTCTTTTGGTGAATCCAATATTCTCTACCCACCAACTTCCTCAGATAACGCCGCTTGCACTAATGCTCTCTCACATCGCTCTTCAAAGCGATGCCTTCTCAAGAAACATCTGTATGATCGAGAAGATGGATCACCGCCTTTGCTGAATGATTATGGCTCTCTATATATTTTTAACCCACAATTCCCTCCAAATCCACAGAATCGAATCATCGCGACAACCACTCGTGACGCTTTTCTTGAATTTTGTTATATGGTTTAGATTGAGTGTTTCTGCTGCATACGTAAAATCTCGATTTCAATTTCTTAAGTTTGGCCAATAACTTGTATGGTCTTTTCTAACACTTTGATGTGCATAATCACAATACAAAGGCATAAGTTTCTCATTATGCACAACCGTCTACAGATACCCCAAATTTGGGTCATTAGATAAAACAACTTCATCATCGCATTGCTCATTCACCACATTCATCTAAAACATAGAGTCCAAAAGCCTTACGATAATAGAGTAGAGATGAAACAGAGAGTACAGAGAGCATAAGTACAGTTAGTCCAGAGAGTATAGACACAAAAAAATACCCAAAAAATCGTTCACACCACCAAACCTGACAAGACAGAGGCTGAGGTACAGAGGGTATAGAGGCAAGATATAGGGTACAGAGGTATAGAAGTATAGAGGTATGGGTACTTCATAGAGGTACAGAGAGGCTATAGGCAGAGGTATAGAGGTATAGAAGGTATAGAGGTATGTAGGCAGAGGGTACGATGCAGAGGTGATAGTGAGGCACAGAGGCATACAGTGAGTACGAGGTACAGATGTGCAGAGGTGCCGTGAATCTCTAAAATCCGTCGAAGACCACATCATTGTTTGATTGGGATTTAGTTACCATGATCCGAACAACAAAGCTGAAAGTGAAACAAAATCGAAAAAAAATCGTCTACACTGAAGACACTCAGAGAGTACATATGTAAAAAGCACTAAAAAATTAATCAAACATACCAATTTCCTCCGGGATTACATTGAATATGTTTTCTCCGAACTTTACAAAAAATCATGAAAATAAATATGAATACAAAGTATGATTACAACTCCTTAAAAGATTACATCCATTTTATTTACGACATCATCACTATTTCAACGCCTTCCAGATTCATTCTCCTTCATAGCTCTCAGAATGCTCACCACCGCAAATAAAAAATACACCACGCCCAAATGAAGATATTTTAATTTTTCCCGATATACTCATTCCCAGCTGGTCATGCACTAAACGCATAAAATGCTTATCTTATACGGCCATTTTTGGCGCACACCAGCTTAATCGATTGGAGTCCGCACGTAAAGTTTACGCGGACTGACATAATATTTTCCGCGAGCTGCATAGATAAAGTGCGTGGATGATCCTGGTGGTGCAACCCAAGCAATCCTTCCCTCTTCGTCACCGCCACCAATTGCCCCAAACTACAACCTCGCCAGACAATGGCGGTTGGTGCAATCGCGACCGCATTTCGACTCAGCCGGCGTTTCTCCATATCGCACAATATCAAGCCGGCATTGTCCCTGTCTCTTATCGAAGGTGAGATCTCCACAGTATTACTTAACTTCTCCCTCTAAAAAGTATGGCTTGTTTAAAATCGAAATGCAGTATTAGAACTTTGAGGTATATATAGTCATAATATTGATATTTTATACACGATTTATTTCTGCATGTGTGTTCAGGGTTCCATGCAAGAAACAAGGAGGAATCCGGTTCACCATTACTGGCAACCCATACTTCAATCTGATCCTAGTCTGGAATGTCGCCGAGCCGGTGACATCCGCCAGGTTTCAGGTGAAAGCCCACAGGCTTCCATGGATGACATTGATGCATAACTGGGGCCAACATTGGCAGACCAACGCTATGCTCAGCCGTTCTCTCACCTTCAGAGTCACTGCCAGACGGCCGCCGCTCCACCTCATGGCACGTCGTCCCTTCAAATTGGCAGTTTGGACAAACCTTCGAGGGCAAGAACTTTAGGTTCTGAAAAAAAAAAGTTTTTGAAAAACTTCAGTGAATTCATATATAATATCATGTATATTATTAATATGCTGAAACACAATATAGCAATACGTAGTGTGATTTTAGTTCTTGAGGCACTCAGTTACTAGAGAATGTGCTCTTCAAGTGATATATGTTGAATGTACTGTTAAGGTAATTATGTATAGACATGGAACTATATCTGCTCGTGAGCATTGAGTAGATGGATGATTTTTAATGAAAGTTATGTGAGTATTTTGGAAAATTAAGATTCAAATGGAATTGCTTTATGGATGTTTATTACTTTTTCTGGGTCAAGATAATCAGTTTCTAAACTAGGTTTAAGAACTTGTTGATGGAGATTGGATTTTAACCAGATGAAGCAAATTAAGAACTAATCTGCTCTAAGCTTGATCATAGTCTTAGAAGTAGCCTAAGGTACTTTACTGATAAGTCGCCTAAGTGTTTGTCTTAATTCAACCATCAGTACTGAAATGTTAAACTTTGCCAAGGGGCTTACATAGTCACAGCCCTTAGAATACTGCTTTAAAATACTTGTCAACCCGCCTAAGATGCATGCCAATTGATTAGAAGTTCCAGCTACAAGAATTTGTTTAGTGTGCTTGGCTAGAATGTCAAGCTCACTTAGTTCCTCTACATAGATGTTAATGTTTAGCTCATATGCTATATGACTAGCTATATTCAGTCCAATTATATGGTTTTTTTTTATTATATCATATTAAATTTCTAACACAATACTATCAAACTTGGTCTTAGTTTTCAGATAAAGAATTATTGGTTGCTAATGTAAAATTTTTAAAAAAAATTTATCATTTTTTCTCTCTAAATTGTATCTTTCTAAATTGGTTCACTTAGTCCTATCTGTTTAAAAGGTTCAAAAATATTTTTTTATGATAACTCTTTGAGACTTGTGGAGACCTAGCATCTTTCTATTATTAATGATTTTTGATTAGATCAATTTTCTATTTCTTACTACAAGTATATTTGCTCCGCTTTGCTTAGATCATTCACATTTACTATTTACATTAGTCGTTTCTCCAAGGTGAATCACAGATTTCATTATAAAAGTTTTTGGCCAAATGTGATGAATTTAAAGATATTATTGGCATTTAATGTTTGAAATTCTTTAGACAATGTGAATCTCATCAATAGTCCTTTTGAATAAACTTAAAAGTGTCAAAGACTAGACACAAGAATATAGTTTGGAATGATCATTTTTTTTTGAAAACATGGTAAAAAAAACTCAGAGAAGATCAAAGTAAGATTTGATAATTAATTGAGAGCCCCTTGAATCAAGGTCTTATTTCTTAAGTCAAATTGATTTAATATAACCTCATTATTGTTTCTGCTAAGGAATTTAAATAGATTTTACACAATGAAAAAGTGAATTGACACAAGGAGGGAGATAACTTTCAATTTTTTTAATAAGACGTAATCATAACCTTGTAGGCCACTAAAAAAAAAAAAAAATCTTATAGATCAACTAAATATCTATGGTGTTTATTTTTGGATGTGAGGGGACATCACAGATCGTAGGGGGCACTTGTTGAAGTGATCGGGTACGACATTGATGTATGATGTACTATCTCGAAAGATAGAGGCATCACCCTTCAATGGACCTAATCACCTAATAAGGACTCCTAAGGTATGATGGGTCTTCGAATATACTAGAAATTTTGTCCATGCTTTACATGGATGAATAAAGCAGGTTTATATTAAACCAAGTTCTAAAATTCCCTATAGAGGCAAGCTTCCATAGTTAATTACATCTTAGGGAATGAAATTTCCTAAGAATACTCTCGATTAAAGTAGATAATCATCATCTCCAAAGATTTTAAGGTTAGACTATCAAAGGATTGGTTGTATTTGGGAAAATCAATTGGAAAAGTTCAAGGAGAAGACTTATTTTTAGAATCAAAAGGGAGAAAGTAGGGAATGCTCATGATACTAGGAAACCTAGTGAGCATCCCAATCTTCATATGATTGAGTTTTATATATCTGAAAATGAAAATATTTATTTGTTAGGGTTGAATTTTATTAGATTGCTAAGGCTTATAATCCACAAACACAAGATTGTGGAAATGCATAAGAGGTGAAAATTTATGCTTGTAGCTCGAAGGAAACAGCTACCTCAGATCCTAAATTTAGAGAGGTTTAGTACGGGTTAAAGCATGACCTAAATCTAAGCGATAGGTGGACATAATGGTTTACCTCCATAAGAGAGAGTAAACCCGTCCAACTTCTGGACTTACAACTGCCTAGAGTGGCCGTCAACTAACACCTCCTACGATTTTAAAACCATGTGGTCTGGTCATATGAAATTGCAAGATAGTTGGGCTATTATTTATTTAAAAAAGAGACTAAAGTCCTTAAACTCACTCCTTAAGAGACTAAAACATGAGTGGTATGAATAATGACTTAATCTAATGCAAAAATCTTTTCAAATTTTATTTCAATTTTGACATTTCATTTTGACAAAGGCTTTAGAATTTTGATGCATATATGCATGATGAAAGTAGATTATTGGCTAAATCAAGAATGAGTATTTTTCACCACAAAGATGCTCACAGTCAAGCATTCCCCATCTTGCAAGGATGGAAATCCCCAAGAGCGAAATAATATGATATGATGTGAAACATTCAACCATTTAGTTAAGGGGTTGCTAAATCTTTTAATTATCTTATTTAATGCCTAGACTTTATGTTGAGGTTATGTGTTATAGAAAATTTTAGTTATGAGTGGTTACTTGGATAGAAAATTTATTTTATTCTAAGAGCCTAATCGCATCCAAGGCACATATTAAAGCATCAATCATAAGAAACTATAAAAATATATTATTTCTAATGCATTTTTTAAACATACTATCAATCAATTTTATAACTATCACAAAAGAAAGGCTATTGAAATACAACTAAAAAATGATGAGAACAGCTCTACTCTTATACAACCCGGTATATGAAAGAATAATTATACTTTGAATGAATACATGCTATGGGGTCTTCATTCTTCACCCCTTCTTTGATTTGGTTTGTGCTCCAAGGCATCACAAGGCCTCCCAAGACTAAGCCCTTTAGCCACTGCTCATCCTAATCTCCCATAGCATTAATCCTAATTCATAATGGAAAATTATATTAAAAATAGAAAAAGTAAATCTAACTACACCTGCAAAATAAGTGTTAGCTAAACACACATACATTCCCAAGCAGATATATATATTTTGAACTTAGCACCCTACACATGGGTAACTAAGCCCGCCTATTCTAACTTGGATTATACTTAGGGGTTTAAGCAACCTGCAAAGAGAGCATTTATATTTATTTTTAAGCATCCCCTTAAGCACAATCTCCTGCAAAAAATATGATTAGGCTAATATCGGCCTACCATCCAGTCTACGAAGCATACACCCTAACATCCAATCTAAAATAGTACATCACAGAATAAAACATACACACCATACATGCATCGATCCTAACTTAGGACTATAAGTGGTGACTTAATTCTAATGTGTGTGTTAAGACTTATGTGGTATATTTCAACTAAGCATTAGCGTTGTCTTTTCTAAGTGTAGAAAGATTCAATTTAATATAAATGATAAGAGGGTGGATTTCAATCAACGCCGATCACTCACGCTTCGGGTGTTGGCCTTCTGAGCCATCTACCTCAAATTGGAGCTTGTCCGATCCGTGGCCTCGTCTACTACAAAGCTTCCTCAATCAGATTTGGCACCTGTCTTGAGCTCCAGTGAGGTATTCCATTAAAACCGATCCTTATATGAAAATGAGTTGGAGCTTTCTGAAGAAAACTTTCATCCTGCACGATCCTAGCCGGATCCCTTTGGATCCTTCGTGCGAAGGTGTGGGATCCGTTTGGAGTCGGAGTTTAGGTGAGCTCGGATCATGCGAGCAATGGCGGACGGACTCCGTTCTCCCTCGCTCGCATGACGATAGATCACGCACCGTCCGTTCCATGTGATAGGAATAGACGGTCATGATTAAATATGTTAGAATTATCCTATTTTATCCATTAGTGCTGCGGGATTAATTGTGACCGTCCGATCTTAGATCGGATGACACACGAGAAAGCGCGTTCGCCGTTGCCACGCAAGGGTTGACTAGGACTATGTTTAAGTAACAAATTCCATGGTGCCACATGGAAAGCGTGTCCGCGCCACGTGGTGCCGACGGATTAGGGGTTAATTAGGCCTAATTAATGTTTTAATGGTTGAAATTTGTAAAAATCATAACTAATTATAGAAAAATCATAAAAATACAAATAAATACTCATTTTAAAGGTATTTTAGAGGAAATTTATTGAAAATATTCTTAATTAATTTTGAATAATAATTAGAGCTTAATTAAGATTTAATTAAAAATTTAATTAGCTTAATTACTCTTTAATTACTTAAGTAATTAATCCTAAACTTTGTGGGTTAATTCAATGGGATGACCTTTGCCTCCCATAATTTTCTTGAGATTTTGTGCTTAATTAATTGGGAAAATTGACCAATTAAGCTTTAATTACCCTCCTAAGTTAATTAATCATTAATTAATCACATAAATAGTAAAATGTCATTTAATTAAGTGGTTAATCACTACCCAATAGTGAATGGACTAATGGAATGGGATTGAGGCCTCCTCCCTAATCTATTTTCTTAAGTTCATTTCATTAATCAAACTAATCCTTACTTACCTAATTAAATTAATTAATTAAATTGAAATCATAATCATATCAACTTAATTAATGAGATCTTGGGTAGACCTTAAGGTGTTTAACAACCTAAAGAAATCTAAGAAAATTATAATTAGCTCACATGTGTAAGGGAGTTATAAAAGTACTTCCTTAACTTAATTGACCATTAATTATGAGCCAATTGCATTAGACTCCTTTTATTTCTTAGGGTCATTGCTAATTTAATTTTTAATGTATGTGCATATCATGTTGGCTCATAATTATTTGAGTAATTATGTTAAGGTAATATAGGGAAGGGTTAATTAATGGATTTAATACATATTACAACCTAATTAACTCATAAAATCAACTTAATTATCCTTCATTAAACCAAATCAACCAATAAACATGTGAATGGGTTAGGATCAACAAACCTTTTCCCACATCCTTAAATCAAATCAAAATATGAAATTAAAAATGAAATTAAGGAAGTTTTGGTTTACCTTAAATGATTTTTTTATATGATTATTTTTAGGAATTAATTTGATTGAATGAAACCATGTATTTATGTTTATTTATTTCTTTCCAATCATGTCAAATATTGTATGTCATTTGAAATCATGCATCCAACTTTTCAAAGAAAATTGAATCAAATGGTTTTCCTTTATGTAATCTTGCATGTGTTGGGTTAATTTACAATATGTGTGGCTATTATCACTAATAAATTCAAATTATTTTCATAAAGTTTATGAATCAATTACATTGATTAGTGTGATAGTAGTTATGAACATGTATACATAGGTTTTCATGTGCTTATAGCTTAGACGTGTGAAGTAAAGCTTTCTTTTCTTTAATTCATATGTAGTTTTACATGTATTTGAATGTTAATAAGTATATAGTCCGGATATCCCGGGAACACGAGGCTTTAGTTAGCCCCAAGGAGGTCATTTGATTACCTCACTTTCCTGGTTAACAATGACACATACTTATTTGATTTCATTTACATGTGTTCCTACATTAGAATTTGGATAGAACTTTAATCCACATGCATAAATGTTTCAATCAAATAAAAATATAATTTTTGCATGGTTTTCCTTCCTTTATTTATGTATACATCCATATGTATTTGAGAAAAGCAAGTGTTTAGTCTGGACATCTCAGGAATACAAGGCTTTAAGTAGCCCCAAGGAGGTCATTTGATTACCTCACTTCCCTAGTTAACAATGGCATGTACTAGCTTATGTCTCTTATACATGTGTGTGTGTATTTAATTATGGAATTAAAACCCATTTTCTTTTATCAAGGATACATGCATTCATAATTGACAAAATGATTGAATTAGTTGGTCATGTGATTTGGAGTTTTCTTTCTTACATTCATGCATACAAATTTACATATGTTTGAATGCAAATGGGTATATAGTTTGGACATCCGAACAATGATGCTTTTAGTTAGCCCAAAGAGGTCATTTGGTTACCTCACTTCCCGGTTAACAATGACATGTACTTATTTAATTTTAGCCCTATGTATTTTGTATAAGAATTTGATAGAGCTTTAAATTAATATGATTAAATAATTCAATTAAATAAAAAAATAAATATAAACTCAAAATACATATCTACATTCATCATATAAGTGTGCCAGAACATATTGCATGTATAGATACACTTAGAATTAAATCATATGCATGTTACATGTGATGAAAAGGAATGATTTAACATATGTCATGCGGTAGTAATTCAATTAGATTAATCTTAAGATGCCTTTCACATTGGGTAGGATTATTTAAAGTGAACATAAACTTAGGATTAATTAAAAATATTTAATAAGCCATTCATTAAAGAAAACTTAATCAAATTAATATGCTTTAGAAAGTGACTTAAGGTAGGGATGAAAGAGGGCAATCCTCACTTCTTCTCTTTATAGCACTTATTTGCTAATTGTAAATCAAATGAAACAAAAGAAAATATAAAGTAAAATCTACAAATTAATTAAATCACTTCAAGTGGAGTTCCCTTTTCATGTTAAATTGAATCCTTATACACTTATAAAATTATAACACTAATACCTAGTGAAACATACTACACAAGCCTTAACACATTATAATTAAGTCACCACTTCTAGTCCTAAGTTAATGATGTATGGGTGTATGCTTTATTTTATGACATATTATTTTAAACTAGATGTTAGGGTGTATATTTCGTAGACTGGATGGTAGGCCGGTGTTAGCCTAATAATATTTTTTGCTAGGGATTGTGCTTAAGGAGATGCTTAAAAATAAATATAAATGCTCTATTTGTAGGTTGCTTAAACCCCTAAGTATAATCCAAGTTAGGATAGGCGGGCTTGGTTACCCATGTGCAGGGTGATAAGTTCAAAAAATATATATCTGCTTGGGAATGTATGTGTGTTTAGCTAACACTTATTTTACAGATGTAGTTAGATTTATTTTTCCTATTTTCAATGTAATTTCATATTAGGAATTAGGATTAGTGTTATGGGAGATTAGGATGAGCAGGTGGAAGGCTTTCTCTGAGGCCTGATGCCCTGCAAGCACCATCCAAATCAAGAGAAGGAAGAAGGAGGAAAGAAAAAAAATGAAGGAAAGAAGACCCCATAACACTTATTCATTTATAAATTATAATTATTATTTTGTAATTCTGGGTTGTATAAGGGTAAGTAGAGCTACCCATCTTTTCTTTTTTTGTATGGACCGCACCACTTTTATTCTTTTTGGATAGTTATAAAATTGATTGATGTTATGTTTAAATTGTGCATTAAAAATGACATACTTTTCATAGTTTCTTATGATTGATGCTTTAATGTGCGGCCTGGATGAGATTAGGCTCTTAAGATAAAATAAATTTTCTACCCAAGTAACCACTCATAACTAAAATTTTCTACAACTCATAACCTCACCATAAAGCCTAAGATGTAAATCATGATAATTAAAGGATTTAGCAACCTCTTAGCTGAATGGTTGAATGTTTCACAGTATGCATATCATATTATTTTTCTTTTTAAAATAGGGAATTTTCATCCTTGCATGATAGGGGAATGCTTGACCCGTGAGGGCATCCCTTATGTTGGAAAACACCCCTTTCCCGTAATAATCTTATTTCATCATGCATGTAGGCATCAAAATCTAAAGCCTTTGTCCAAATGAAGTGTCAGAAATAGAATAAAACTAAAAAAGATTTGTGCATTAGATTAAGTCATTACTCATACCAATCATGTTCTAATCTCTTAGGGAGTGAATTTAAGGACTTTAACCTCTTTTCTAAATAAATAATAACTTAACTATCTTACAATTTCATATTACCAGACTACATGGTTTTAAAATCATAGGAGTTAGCTGACGACCACTCCAGGTGGTTGCAAGCCCAGCAGTAGTTTATCATCTCTTGTGGAGGTAAACCTTATGCCCACCTTTGCTTAGATTTAGGTCATGCTTTAGCTCTTGCTAAAGCTCTCTAGATTTAGGATCCGAGGTTGTTGTTTCCTTCGAGCTACAAGCATAAATCCTCACCTCTTAGGTATTTCCATAATCTTGTGTTGGTGGATTATAAGCCTTAGCAATCTAATAAACTTCAACTCAAACAAAAATAATTCTCTTCACTTTCAAATATATAATGCCCAACTATAAGATAAATTAGAATGCTCAGTAGGTTTCATAGTATCATGAGCATTCCCTATTCATCTCCTTTGGCTTCTAAAATAAGTCTCTCCATTTGATCTATCTTGATTGATTTTCTAAATATATCTAATCCTTTGATAGTCTAACCTTAAAATCTTTAGAGATCCTAATTGTCTACTTTAATCGAGTCACCTTACTCAGGATGTAATTAACTATGGAGGCTTGCCTCCATAGGAAACTTTAGAACCCGATTTAATATAAACCCTGCTTTATTCATCCATGTGAAGCAGGGGATAAATCTCTGGTATATTTGGAGGCTCATCATGCCTTAGGAGTCTTTATTAGGTGATTAGGTCCATTGAAGGGTGATGCCTCTATCTTCGAGATAGTACATCATACCTCAATGCATCGATCACTTCAATAAGTACCCCCTACGATTTGTGGTGTCCCCCCACATCCAAAAATAAAGAACACAAAATGACATACAACATTTAACATGATTGAAAAGGAATTAATAAACATAAACACATGATTTCATTTAATCATATTAATTTCTATGGACAATCATATCAAATAAAATTATTTAAAATAAACCAAAATTTCTTTAATTCCATTTTTAATTTCATGTTTTTATTTGATTTACGGATGTGAGAAAAGGTTTGATGATTCTAACCCATTCCAATGTTTGTTAATTGATTTAATTTAATTAAAAAATGAGTTGATTTTATGGGTTAATTAGGTTGTAATATGTATTAAATCTATTAATTAACCCTTTCCTATATTACCTTAGTATAATTACCCAAACAATTATGAGCCAACATGGTGTACACATGCATTTGAAATAAAATTAGCAATGATCGTAAGAAAGGAAAGGGGCCTAATACAATTGGCTCACAAATTAATGGTTAATTAGGAAACTTAATTAAGTATTCTTATGGCTTACCCACACACGTGGGTTGATCATAATTTCCATCAGACCTCTTTAGGTTATTGAACACCTAAAGATCTACCCAAGACTTATTTAATTAAGTTTTGACATGATTATGATTTCAATTTAATTAGTTAATTAAGTCTTAATTAGTTTGATTAATGAAATTAACTTAGGAAAATAGATTAAAGGAGACCTCAATCCCATTCCATTAGTACATTCATTGTTAGATAGTGATTAACCACTTAATTGGCATTTTATGTTCATGTGATTAATTAATGATAAATTAACTTAGAAGGATAATTAAAGCTTAATTAGTCCATTTCCCCAATTAATTAAGCAACTAAATCCCAAAAAATTATGGGAAGTAGAGGTCATCCCATTGAATTAACCCACAAAGTTTGGGATTAATTACTTAAGTGATTAAAGAGTAATTAAGCTAATAATATTTTTAAATTAAACCTTAATTAAGCTCTAACTACTGTTCAAAATTAATTAAAAATATTTTTAATAAATTCTCCTCTGAAATACCTTTAAAATGAGTATTTATTTGTGTTTTTATGACTTTTCTATAATTAGTTATAATTTTTAGAAGTTTCCATTAAAATACATTAATCAAGCCTAATTAAATCTTAATCCCATCGGTGCCATGTGGCACGCTGATATGGTGCGCTTTCCACGTGGCACCGCAGGATTGGTTATTAAAAATAATCGAGTTACCATGGCGGTAATGCGCTGGTGCACCATCTAAGATCAATCCACAATTAAACCCGCGATGCTAAAGAATAAAACATGATAATTCTAATGGATTTAATCATGGCCGTCCGTTCCAATCATGCGGAATGGACGGTGCGTGATCCTTCATCTATCGATCGATGAAAGATGAACATCATCCGCATTCCTTTGATCGATTCAAGCTCACCCGAGCTCGAATGGATCTCAAATCGATCCCACACCTTCACAAGGAGGATCCGAAGGGATCCAATGGCCAAGATCACATGAGATGAAAATTTTCTTCAAAAAGCTCTAACTCATTTTTGCCTAAGGATCGATTTCAATGGCATACCAAAGCTCAAGATCGCTGCAAATCAAGAAAGCTTTGTCTGGGGAGAGAAGTTATCGACAGACGAAGCTCCAATTTGAGGTAGTTTGCTCGAAAGGCCAACACCTGAAGTGTATATGGTCAGTGTTGATTGAAGTCGATCATCTGGTGGTCGAAGGGCTTGGGGGATGTTTCGTTCTTGCTCGACTAGCTCCTATGGCATGATGGGTCTTCGAATTTACCAGAGATTTTTTTCCTGCTTTATATGGATGAATAAAGTAGGGTTTATATTAAACTAGGTTCTAAATTTCCCTATGGAGACAAGCCTCTATAGTTAATTACATCCAAATAAAGGTTAATTTCTTAGGAATACTCGATTAAAGAGATAATTAGGTCTACAAAGATTTTAATGTTGACTATCAAAGGATTGACTATATTTGGAAAATCAATGATAGATCAAATGGACACTTATTTTGGAAGCCAAAGGAGATGAGTAGGGAATGCTCATGACACTAGGAAACCTAGTGAGCATTCCAATATATCCTATGGTTGGATTTTATATATTTGAAGTTGAAGAGAATTATTTTATTTGAGTTGAAATTTCATTATTAAGGCTTACAATCCAACAACACAAGGTTGTAAGAATGCCTAAGAGGTGAGGATTTATGCTTGTAGCCCGAAGGAAACAACTACCTCAGATCTTAAATCTAGGTAGCTTTGGTATGAGCTAAAGCATGACCTAAATCTAAGCGAAGATGGACATAAGATTTACCTTCACAAGAGAGGATAAATCACAATTGCATCTTACAACCATTTGAGTGGCGAAAACTCTCCTATGATTTTATAATCATGTGGTCTAATCATATAAAATTGCAAGATGGCTAGGCTATTATTTATTTAGAAAGTGACTAAAGTCCTTAAACCCACTCCCAAAGACACTAGCATGAGTGGTATGAATAATAACTTCTAATAAAAAAATCTTTTAAATTTTATTCCAATTTTGACATTTCATTTTGGACAAAAGGATTTAGGATTTTGATGCCTATATGCATGATGAAATAAGATTCTAAATCAACAAGAAATGGGTGTTTTCATAATGGATGCCCTCACAGTCAAGCATTATCATGTAACGATGGAAATCCCTATTTTGAAGAATGAAATAATATGATATGCATGTTGTGAAACATTCAACCATTTAGGGGTTGCTAAATCTTAAATTATCTTATTTAATGTATAGGCTTTATGGTGAGATTATGAATTATTCAAAACTTTAATTATGAGTTATAGTTGGGTAGAAAATTTATTTTTATCCTAAGAGCCTAATCACATCCAGGCCACACATTAAAGCATCAATCATAAGAAACTATGAAAAGCATGTTATTTTTAATGCACAATTTAAACATAACATCAAACAATTTTATAGCTACCATAAAAGAATAATAGGCAAGGGTATCACCGCATAACCCAAAAAAGAGAAAAAAAGGTGGTAGGAACTCCACTCTTACAACCTAATATGAAGGAGTAATTATAATTTTATTAATGAATAAGTTCTATGGGGAGTCTTCATTCTTCATGTCTTCATTTTTCCTTGCTTCTTTTCCCTTTGATTTGGTGGACTTGAAGGCATCACATGACACCTTGAGACAAAGCCTTCTAGCCATTGCTCATCTTAATCTCCCATAACACTAATCCTAATTACTAATGCAAAATTACATTAAAAATAAGAAAAGTAAATCTAACTATACCTGCAAAATAGAGTTAGCTAGGCATACATACACCCAAAATACTTTATAATTTGAACTTAGCACTCTGCACATGGGTAACCAAGCCCACCTTTCTTAGCTTGGATTATGCTTAGGGGTTTAAGCAACCTGCAAAGAGAGCATTTATATTTATTTTTAAGCATCCCCTTAAGCACAATCCTCTGCATAAAACATGATTAGGTTAAGAACGACCTAACATCCAGTCTACGAGGCATGCACCTTAACATCCAGTCTACAATAATACATCACAAATCAAAATATACATCATACCAAGCACCGTCCTAACATAAAGCTAGAAGTGGTAACTTAATTCTAATGTGGGTGTTAAGGCTTGTGTTGTATGTCTCAACTAAGAATTAATGTTGTATTTTCTAAGTGTAGAAAGATTCAATTTAACACAAAAGGTTGGCTTCGCTTGAAGTTATTTAATTGATTTGAGAATTTTAATTTATGTTTTCCTTTGTTTCATTTGATTACACTTAACAACTAAGTGTTGTAAAGAGAAGAAAGAGGATTGCCATTTTTTATCCCCACCTTAACCCACTTTCTAAAGTACATTAATTTGATTTAGTTCTCTTTAGTGAATGACTTATCACACATTTTAAATTAATTCTAAGTTTAGATTCACTTTAAATAATCCTATTGAATGTGAGAGGCATCTTAAGATTAATCTAATTGAATTACTATCACATGACATATGTTAAATCGCTCATTTTCATCACATATAACATGCATGTGATTTTAATCCTAATTATATCTATACATGCAACATGTTTTGGCACACTTATATGATGGAGGTTGTTGACCTCATTTTTAGAATGAGTTATCAACCCCTCCATCTTAGACATAAGACTCCTCTTAGACTTTAATAGATCCTTAGTCCTAAGACACATCTAGTGATTAGGTGGACACTCAACCTAACCCTAGAGACTTAGAGTTTTAGGAGTAGGTCATGTGGTGTTAGGAAAATTTTCCTACCCTATAGCTTGAACCACTTTCCTTACTTTCTTAGTTCAAGTCAAATTCCAAATCAACATCAAACCTAAATCAATTCTAGCCTAATTTATTTTCTCCAAACTCAAATCAATAACACATGATTGAAACCCATGATTGAAACATATGATTGAGATCCATGATTGAAATTCCAAATATTTCCTAAGTCCTTAATTTCTCTCTTAAAGACTTAGGAAAAATCATCTTCAAATCAATTCAAATTCATGATATTTTCTCATAACTCATTTATATTCTCATTTATATTCTCATATATAAATGAAATATAATTCAACTCAATCAAATCAAAAAATTCAAATTCTAATTCAAAATCTTTCCTAGGTCACTTTAATTTTCTCTTAAGGATTTAGCCTAGATCATGATCAAATCACCTCAAACTCATGAGATTTTCTCATAACTCATTTATATTCTCATATATAAATGAAATATAAATTCAAATCAATCAAATCAAAATCCAAAAAATCAAATCCAAACTCCAAATATTTTCTAAGTCCCTTAATTTCCTCTTAAGGACTTAGCCTGGTTCATGATCAAATCACTCCAAATTCATGAAATTTTCTCATAACCATTTATATTCTCATTTATATTCACATATATAAATGAAATATAAATTCAAACAAAAAAACTAACTCCAAAAATCAAACACAAATTCATTCAAAATCTAACCTAAGCCTTTCAAGTCAAAATCTTGAACTTAGCCAAATCAACTTCAAATCAAGCCAAACTCTTGATTTTCCTTCATGATTCAATCAATCCTTCAATCATGAATCCAAATATAAATACAAACTTCAATCACTTAACCAAAACTAAATTAAAAATCAAGCCAAAATCCATTTCATGTTCACCCTTTGAACTTGAAATTGTCAAATGAATAAAAACCCATTTGACTTCAAACCACTTGCAAATGGATTTATATTTCAATCATAAGTCGATATACAAGTTCAATCAAACTCAAATCAAGCTTTGACCAAGCCATTTGACCCACTTAGGCTCACTTGACCCAAAGTGACCTAAGGTACCCTTATGAGCCAAATTCTAATCCTAATCAAATTGGATTGAATCAAACTCACTCATGCCTCTCATCATGATCAACAATCATCATGAGACGATCAATCACTCAAATTGGGTCAAACTAAGTCAAACCTAAGGGTTGAGCAAGTCAACACTTAGCCAAAATGAAACCCAACATAGCCAAAATATACTATAGGCCAAATTGATTGAAACCATTGATCTAAGTTCATTCATGACCTATGTTTGAACTTGACCAAGTGAGCCTAACCTAAATTGGTCACTTGACCCAAGTTGACCCAACTTGACCTAATAGGTCAAAATGTCAAAACTTGATCTAAGCCAAATTGATTGAAACCAATGGGTCAAGTTCATTCCAAATCACTTGTTGAACTTGACCAAAGCCTCAATTGCCAACTAGACTAACCTAGCCAATTGACCTTGAACCCAACTTGACCTAAAGGGTCATATTGAGCCAAATTCAAACTTAACCAAAATTGATTGAAAATAAAGATACCAATCCACTTCATATGACTAACCAAACCTAAACCTACCCATGACCTAGCTCAAATAGGTCAAATGGGTCAAATTGGTCAACTTGACCCATTTGACCTAAATGAAATCATATGAACCAAATTCAAACCTAACCAAAACATTTCAAATGGTCATATGAACTTGACCCAACCCTTGGTTTGACTTTGACCAATTTGTCAACTTGACCAAGTTGACCCATTTTGACCTAAATGGGTCAACATGAGCCAAACCATACTGAATGAACTCCAAATCCAATGAAACTTGGCCAAACCTATTTTCTCAACATACCCAACATATCCAAATTTGCCAAATGACCATTTTATCCCTAGGCCATAGAATAAATTTTGGCCAATTCCACTTAGAATTTGGTCAAATCCTCTGCATACCAACTTGATACTCTCCTAATAGGTCAAGTGAACACTAGAGAGGGTGGTGAACCCAACCCAATGGGTTTAGGTCAGCCCAACTTGATCCAATGGATAAACCGACCACTCCCCTTGAAATGGCCACATGGGAATCATGCCTCCACTTGTTTTGAGCACATGGAAAGTTCATATTCCACTCCTGGCCAAATCAACTCAAGGATAGCTCTAATAGCTCAAACAACCCTTTCAATCTTAGCAATTGGATCAAAATGAGCTTATGCTCATCCGATTGCTAAAGTGGAGATATACTCCCTAATTCATTTGAAAATTAAGAGCCATAATTAAAGTCTAGAGAGTCAAAGGAGCCATTGGCAAGTGATCCTAAGCTTCCTAAAGGGAGATTCAATTTGCAACTTCTCAATTTTTCCTAAGTAAAAATAGGGGAGGTCCAGTGAATTGCCAACTTTATCCACACTCAAACTCCACTCAATTCCCTCTTCAAGCTTCATCAGAGGACCAAGTCGAGTGCACCCAAGCTCTCTTCCAAGTTCTTGAAGCAAGGGGAGATCCAATTCAATCAAAACCAAGCTCAAGCTAAGGAGGAGGTGACCCATAGGAAGATCCACTCAACCTCAGCCCCTCAAACTTTCACCAAAGCTTCCTCTCAACCAGACGAAGCTTCTCCAAGGGAATCGAGTGTCGGTGATCACCTTCGGTGAGGTATGCCATTTTTCGACTGTTAAACTCAATGTAGTGTGGAGCTTTGTGAAAGAAATATTAATGGCATAAGATCTTGACCATTAGATGTGAACTAGGATACATATTGATGGTGTGGGTTGAGTTTCATCCCAATCGATCAATCAGCTCAACTGATGGCCTCCATGGTTCATGTTTGAGGGAAGGATCTCCATGCATTTTGGATGGATGACCGAGATTAAAACACACTTTATATCCTATTTTATCCTCCATGAATCTCGACATCGATGACAAAAAGATCGAAGGCCACGGGCGCTACAATGGGGAATTTTAAGTATCCAATGGGAATGTGCCGCGTGTAAAGGGATGCCGCGTCAGCTAATGCATGGCATGTCCTAGGGATTAAAGATTTAATTAGGGTTTAAATAATTCTAATTAATTATCTAAACTTCTAAAATTCATATCTCAACCTAAAAAAATTAGAAAAATATGAAATAAATTGCATTAGAAAGATAATTGAACATAGAATATTCTAAAATTGATTTTGATTAATTTTAAATACTTCTTTTCTCTGAATTTAGGTTTTATTGAGAATCTTAATTTGCTAATTACCATTTAATTAATTCACTAATTATTCCCAAACTTCTTGAGTATATTTTGGGGGATGACTTCTGCCTCCCCTAATTTTCTTGAGATTTATTGATTGCTTAATTGGGAAAATTGCTAATTCATATCCTAATTATTCCCTTAATGTAATTAAGGATAATTAAGGGTTTGATTAGTGGTTTAATCCTTTGTTGAAGTTGATTAAGTCTGTTTCAATGAATAGGAGATTTAGGAAATAATTTTGGGGCATTTCCCTGCTTTCCTTAAACCCCTTTTCTTTCTTAATCCTCTCTAATTAAGAGTTAATTACTAATTACCTCTTAATTAATTTCTCAAAATTCTAAAACTTTCTAGAACTCAATTAATCTACTTGGGGTAGATGCTTAGGTGTTCAAGAGCCAAAGTTCAATTAAGAAAATCAAAAGTCAACTCATATGTGAGAGGAGTATTTTGAAATTACTTAAGTTAAACCCATTTGCTTAATCAATCATTAATCATGAGCCAAATTGCATTATGCCCCTTTCTTCCTAGGTGCATTGCAAATTTAAATTTCTTGTGAGATTTTATGTCATCTCATTGGCTCATAATTATTTGATTAACTGCTAAGTGGTGCGTGCAAGGGTAATTAACATGCTTAATTCATACCTTAACCTAATCAAAATATAAAATGAATCTAATCACCTAAAAATTGAATAAAAATATCAAACACATGTGGGAATGGGTTAGAAATAGGAAACTCACTTCATATTTTCAAAATTAAATCAAATTCAAAAATCAAATAAAAATCATATTAAATAAACTTTGATTTGTTTTAAACTTTCTTATTTCATAAGATTGTATTTAAGAATTAATTAAGGTGAATGTGTTTACATGCTTTCATTACTTTAGTTCTTCTCCAACATACTAAATATGTGTGCCATATGATTTCATACATTCATGTTTTTCAAAAATCAAAGTTAAAATGAAAATATTTCCTTTATGTCAAATTGCATGTGTTGGCTAAAGTAAGAATATGAGTGGCTATATCACTATTAAATCCAAATTATTTTCAAAATATATGAATCAATTATCAAAACTGAAAGTGTGTTACTTATATCTTACTTATAAGTTTGCATGTAAAAAAAAGAGGATGTGCTCAGTGTAGGTTTTCCTTCTCCTCTCTTTTAGTATAGTTTTGAATAAGATTTGGCAAAGTGTATAGTTCATTTAAAAAGAACCTAACACTTGCCTAATTCCATATCCTATTCATTCCTTATATTAAGAAGAATACCTATACTTGTACATACAAATTGTATAAATAAAAATAAATCAACTAATATAAACTTTTGCATTCTTTCTTTTCCATTCATTTCTTTTGTACACATTCTTGTATTTAAGGAAAGTGGTATATTAATCTGGACAACCCTGAGATTGTGAGGCTTTAAGTAGCCCTAAGTAGGTCTTGTACCTTACACCCCTAGTTAACAATGGCATCGTACTCACTTATGCCTTTCATACATTCATATGTGTATGTGAAAATTGGATAAAAAACCCCTTTGCTACTTAATGAAAATCATGCATCATAAACATTCAAATTTTCTTAAATGAATTACTTAGCATGCATCATAAAGTGTGCTAAACATTCCCATTTGTATGTATAGATATGTTTAGCACTCATTCATATGCATGTTATACATGTTGGGAAAGAAATGAAGTGATGTATATTTTATGAATTTAGTTCACTCTACTTAATCTTAAAATACATTTCTTTTGAATAGGTTTATATAGAGTTTATCTAAACTTAGGATTAATTAAAATGCATAATAAAACATTCACTAAACAAAACTAAAATATGAATCCACTTTAGAAATTACATAGGTTAGGAAGGAAAGAGTTCTCTTCTCTTTCCCTTTATAACTTAGTAATTTATTCTAGGATTCACTTGAACCCAATCAAAATATAAAATAAAATCAACCCAAAATAACTAAACCATTTAAATGAAACCCTCCTATAAGATTGAACATTCTTCACACTTTGGAAATTCTAACTTAAAGGCATAGCTAAGCATGCCACACAAACCTCTAAAGCACACAGATTAGGCTAAGTCACCACTTTTAGCTTTAGGTTAGGGCAGTGCATGGCTCGATGCTTGCTTTTATTTTGTGATATATGTTATAGTCTGGATGTTAGGATGTATGTGCATAGAATGAATGATAGGATGATTTAGTCTAATCATTATTTTATGCATGGGATTGTGCTTAAGGGTGTGATAAATAAAAATATAAATGCTACAAGTGTGCTTATTCCCCAAGCATAATCGATAGGTGGACTTAGTCACCCATGTGTGGGTGATAAGTCCAATATACATGCTTTGGGATTTTGTGTGATTTGTTTAGCTAATCTCTATTTTATGGTGTTAGCTAGATTTACTTTTCATTTTCATATAATTTTTACAATATAAATTTTGGAATGATTGTTATGGGGATTAGATGAGCATTGGTCATAAGATTACATCTTATGTACCATGTGAAGCCTTTACAACAACCACCTTCCAACCATCCAAAAGAAGGAACCAAAGAAGAAAGATGAAAAGAAGAAGAAAGAAGAAAAGAAGAATGAAGAAATGAAGCTTGAAGGCCCCCATAATAATGAGTTCCTTGCTTAATTGTATGTAATTCATTTGTAATCTGGGTTGTATAAGGGTAGAGCTCAGATTTATTTTTCAGTTTGTGGTATACACAAATGACCTCTTATTCACTAGCTTTATAAATTGATTGATAATTTATTTAGCTTGTGCATTAAGTGGCATCCTTTTTCTAGTTTCTTACTTGCTTTATGTATGGCCTGGATGTGGATTAGGCTCTCAAGAAAAAATAAATCATCTACCAAATTTAACAATTCAAAACCAAAAATAAAGAACTCATAACCTCACCTAAAGCTTAGGCTAAAAATCAAGATAAAATAATTAACAACCCCTTAGATGGATGAGTACTTCTTTTATAATATCATGCACAAATGCATATTATTTTCACTCTTGATTGGAGGGCTTCCACCTTTGCTAGAGAAAATTGGCTTGACCTTTCAGAGCCATGGTGGAAATACACCTCCCTTCTCACTAATTTTGGCTAGTAATCTCATTTCTCATGCATTAGGCATATGAATCCTATTATCTGAGTCAAAATGATTGTCCAAAATGAAAATAAAATGTATACCCTTACATGATCTAGTCTCTTTAGGGAGTGAGTTTAAGGACTTAGTCTCTTTTTAAATAAATAATAGTCTAGCTATCTTGCATAAAGCATATGACACTTGAATTTAAAATCATAGGAGGAGTTAGTTACCCCACCCCTAGCGATGTCCAAGGTGGTTTGTCCTCTTGTGGAGGCAAACCAAATACCTATTTTCACCTTAGATTTAGGTTGTGCTTTTGGCCCTCGCCAAAGCTCCCTAGATTTAGGTTCTGAGATTATTTCTCCCTTTGTGGGCCATAAGCATAAATCCTCACCTCTTATGCATTTCCACAATCTTGTGTTGTGGAATCATAAGTCCTAAATTTCTAATGAAAATTGAACTCAAATAACTTAAATCAATTTCAAAAATATAAAGCCCAATCATAGGATAGTTTGAGATGCTCACTAGATTTCTAGCATCGTGGACATCTCCTACTTATCTTCCTTTGACTTGATAATAACTCCCCTCTTTGATCAATCCCATTTTATCTTCCAAAATAAACTAATCGATTGATAGTCATACCTATTAAAATCTTTGGAGATAATGATCATTTACCTTAATCGAGAGTATTCCTAAGGAATCTCATTCCTTAGAATGTAATTAACTATGGGGGTTTGCCCAGGAACTTAACGAACCTAGTTTAAAATAAACCCTACTTTACTTTTTCTTGTAAAGTATGAGAAGAATCTTTGGTACACATGCAGACCCACTATCCTTAGGAGTTCTTGTTGAGATGATTAGGTCCATTGTAGGGTGGTGACTTCTATCTTTGAGATAGTACACCTCACCTTAATGTCATACCCGATCACCTCAATAAGAATATCTACGGATCTACGTGGTGTCAAAATTGCATAAAAAGAAAGAGATGTATATTTCTATCTTCATTTTATCCCGCATAGAGTGAAGATGGAAGTATATATTTTATTCTCTAAAGAAATTAAAAATTTTCACCACACAGTTATATATATATGAAGTTTGTATCTTCACTTTCATTGGATTATTTAATCATATTAATTTAAAGCCTTATCCAAATTCTTATACAAAATAAATATGGATAAGATTAAATAGGTACGAATTGTTGTTAACAAAGGAAGTGAGGTAATCAAATGACCTCCTTGGGACTACTTAAAGCCTCATATTCCCGGAATATCCATACTATATACCCATTTGCATTCGAACACATGTAAACTTATATACATGGATATGGAAAAGTAAGCTCAAAGATACATGATTAATTGATCCAATGGCTAAATAATTATGAATGCAAGTTTTCTTAAATAGAAAAGAGGATTATCATTCTCTAACAAAATACACACATACATGTATAAAAGACATAAATAAGTATGTGCATTTGTTAACAAGGGAAGTGAGATAATCAAATGACCTCCTTGGGGCTACTTAAAGCCTCATATTCCCGAGATGTTCAGACTATATACCCATTTTTCTTGAATACACACACATGTATTTATAATTAAGAAGATGAAAATAATGCAAAGAATGTATTTTCTTTATTAGAATTATTTAGGTATATGATTTAAAGCTCTATCTAAATTCTTATGTTAAAGATACATAAGAATAAAATCAAACGAGCACGTGCAGTTGTTTAAACCAGGGAAGTGTGGTAATCAAATGACCTCCTTGGGGTTACTTAAAGCCTCATATTCCTGGGATGTCCAGGCTATATACCCATTACATTCATACTTATGTAAATTAACATGTGAATAAGGGAAAGAGACTTTAATTCATACACTTAAGGTATAATCACATGCATCTCCTATATATTTATAACTAGCATCACAACATATGCTATTGCTCATTCATAAGCTTTTAGAAAATACATTTGAATTTAATAGTGATAATAGCCACACATATATCAAATCAAATCAACACATGCAAGCTTACATAAAGGATGACCATTTGATTCAATTAACTTTGAAAAGATGAATGCATGATTTCAAGTGACATACAATATTTAATATGATTGGAAAGAAATAAATAAATATAAACACATGATTTCATTCAATCAAATTAATTTCTAAGGAGAATCATATCAAATAAAACCATTTAAACCAAAGTTTCTTTAATGTCATTTTTAATTTCATATTTTGGTTTGATTTCATGATGTGAGAGGGAGTTTGCTGATCCTAATCCATTCCCAGGTTTGTGAACTAATTTGGTTTAATGAAAGGTAATTAAGTTGATTTTATGGATTAATTAAGTTGTAATATGCATTAAATCCATTAATTACCCTTTCCTATGTTACCTAACATAATTATCCAAATAATTGTGAGCCAACATGACATGCAAATGAATTGAAAAGTAAATTAACAATGATCCTATGAAATGAAAGGGCCTAATACAATTAGCTCACAATATATGGTTAATTAGATTAAGGAACTTAATTAAGTACTCTTATAGTTTTCACACACATGTGGATTAACCATAATTTTCTTAATTTCCTTTAGGTTATTAAACACATAAAGCTCCACCCTTCAATTAATTAATTAAAATCAGAAGTGATTGTAATTTTTTAATTTGGTTAAGGAAATCATTAATTAATTAATTAAACTCTTACTGAATTGCAAAATTGATTAACTATACCTCAAATGAAATGGGCTTTGGGAAAAGATTAGGAAAGAGGTCCCAATCTAATTCCATAAGTCCATCAACTGTTGGACAATGATTAATGAGTCCAATTAATTAGTTTAGTGATTAATTAACCCTTAATTAAAATTAATAAAAAAATAATTAAGGCTTAATTGGATAATAATAATATAAATCCCAAGAAAATTAGGGAGAGAGTCATCCCCTTAAACAATCTCATGAAGTTTGGGGTTAATTAATTAATTAATTAGAGTAATTAGCTTAATTATTCAATTAAACTAAATTCTCTAATTACTATTCAAAATTAATTGGATATTTTTAATAAATTCCTCTGAAATACCTTCAAAATTGAGTATTTATTTGTAATTTTTGGATTTTTCTATAATTTGTTATAATTTTTGCAAGTTTCAGCCATTAATTCTAATTATTTAAGCCCAATCCCATCGGCGCCACATGGCGCACTGATCTGGCATGCTTTCCATGTGGCACCACGGGATTGGATATTAAAGCGGTCCAAGTCAGTGTTCACATGGTTGATGGCAGACACGCTTTCGATCTTAATCGTTCGATCTTGAATTGAGATGCACAGATCGATCCTGCGATTAATAAAAGATAAAATGGAATAAATCTAATGGATCTAATCACGATCATCCATTTTGATTACAGAATGGATGGTGCATGATCTATCACCTCGCGAGCCATGAAAGATAGAGGTCGTCCGCCATTGCTAGCTCGATCCAAGCTCACCTGAGCTTAGATTCACTCCAAATGGATCCCACACCTTCGTGCGAAGGATCTAAGAGGATCCAATAGCTATGATCGGCACACTTGCACATTCTCTTCACAAAAGACCAACCAATATCTACCTAAAGCTCGATTTTAATGGCATTACCTCAGCTAAGACCCATAACGACTTAGGTAGCTTCATCTAGATGAAGCCTGCTGATAGTAATTGAGTTGATTCCACTTCACTTGGGAGGCCAAGGTTCATCCTTTGGAAGCTCAGCCTTGTTTGAACTCCCACTTCTAATGGGCTTGGAGCTCAGAGGAAGAGGAATTGGAATTTAATTGCAGTTTGAGGGAGTTAGGATCGGACAATGGCTATCCTATTTTAAGTGCTCAAGAAGAAGAAATTCTGATGAGGGATGCTTTGGGAATGCTCAGGAGCTTGCTAGTGAGTTCAAAAATTCCTTAGGAAGCTCTCACAAATCGAATCTATGTGTTTGTCATTCGAATTGGAGGGGTATGTCCCTCATTTCTCTATGATGGATGGATGGGATTATCTCCCATTTTTCGATCAGCCAACCATCGCGAGAGCACCAGAGTGGTCGCCATCACCTCCACATGGCACGACTTGAGTGGTGGAAGGGTTAGGAGGTGGCTCAAGGTAGATGTGGCTTGGTCTTTATCCATGGAGTTCTCGACTTATGAGGGAGGTGAGTTAAGTCACCTCCCTTTAGTCCATGGCAAGCCTAGCCCACTTAGGGTGGGCTAGGTGGCTAGGTCAGACCCCAAAATGGGGTGTTTGATGGCTGCTAAGGGTGATAGAAGAGTGAACTTTACTATTTTGGGGAGAATCCTATGTGAGGTGGCATATCCAAGAGATTACCTTGGGTTCTAATTGATTGGTTTTGGGGCTGATCCCAAGTGGGTTTGGGTTAGGTCAGTCCCAAGGTGCCATGGGTTGGTTTCAAGGGTTTGGCTCAATTTGAGTCATATGGGTCACTTTGGGTCATGTTCAGTTGGGTTGACCAATTGGTCAAATTAGGTCAAACCAAGGCTTGGGTTAGGTTCAAATGATGATTTGAAATATTTTGGTTCAAGTGGTTTCAATCAATTTGGCCTAGGTTTGATTTTGGCACATTCAAAATCAAATGGGTCAAATGGGTCAAGTTGACCAATTTGACCAAATTGACCAAATTGGCTTGGGTTAGGTGTTGGTTCATGTTTAATTGATCAATTGAAGATGATTGTAGGCTTTGGTTTGAATTGATTTGGATTTAATTTAGGTTTAGGCCAATTCTAATTGGTCACTATCCAATGGTCAACTTGGCTCAATTATGGCTTTGATCAAGTTCAATAATCAATTTAGAATGAATTTGAGTCATTGGTTGTAATTAATTTGGGTTAGATCATGGTTTGACCTATTTTGGCTTTTTTAGATCAATTTAGTCAACTTGGGTCAAATGGCCAATTGATTTGGCTCAATTGGTGGTCAAGTCATGTTCAATCATTGATCATGGGTGGTGTGAAGCTATGGTTTCAAATTTGGTGTAGGATGAGTTTTGGCTAGTTTAAGTTCATATGGGTTAAAGGGTTGACTTGGTCAAATGACCAGGTTGACTTGGCTTGACCTAATTTAAGGCAATTGATCATCCTAAGGTGATCAATAATCATGGTATGAGATTTTGATGGTCTTGGTTCAATCCAATTTGGGTTGGATTGGAACTTGATTCAAATGGGTCCTTTAGGTCAATTTGGGTCAAGTGAGCCTAAGTAGGTCAATTGGCTTGGTCTTGGCTTGATTTAGGTTTAGTTGAATTCATATATGAGTCTGGGATTGAAATATAAATTCAACTGCAATCAATTCAAGCTTCAATAGGTTTTGGTTCATTTAAAATTTTTAAGTCAAGAGGGCTAAGTTGGGTTCGACTTGGGTTGATCTTGGTTTGGTTTGATGATTGTAGGTTTCATTTATATTTGGATAGGTGATTGAAGGGATGATTGATTCAAGAGAAAATCCAGTGGTTTTGGCTTGGTTGGGATAAGATTTGTCTAAGTCTAAGGAATTGGCTTAAAGGATTTACATTGGGATTTGATTCAATTTTGGATTTAGTTTTGGTCATTTGAATGCATATTTCATTTATATTTGAGAAGATAATTGAAGGAATAATTGATTTATAAGAAAATCAATTGAATTTGAAGTGATTTGAAGGTAAATTTGGCTAAGCTCATGAAGGTAGGTCTAAAGGGCTTAGAAGAGAATTTAATTTAGTTTGATTTAATTTTGATCATTGAAATGTAGATTTTATTTATATTTGTGAGGATGATTGAATATATAATTGATTCATGAGAAAATCAATTAATTTTGGGATGAATTGAGTTAAGATTTAAGCTCATGGGACTAATTCATATTGCTTAGGAAGGGTTTTGACTTGATTTCATTTAGTTTGATTCAGTTTTGATCATTTGAATGTAGATTTGGTTTATATTTAGGAAGATAATTAATGGAACAATTGATCCATGAGAGGATCAATTGAGTTTGACTTAATTTGAATGGGATTTTGGCTAAGCTCATGGGAGTGGATCACATGGCTTAGATAGGATTTGGAATTGATTGTAGGTTTTGGCAAATTGGATTTGGAATTAAGTTTGGTTGTAAGTTTGATAGAGTGATTGAAAGGTTGAATTGATATTTGTAAAATCAATTATGTTTGGATTGAATTGAATTTGGTTAGGGCTAAATCCATGAGGTTCAATCACAAGGCTTAGGAAGGATTTTGAGCTTGGATTTGAAGCTAAAATTGATTATAAATTCTGAAATTTGAGTTTGAATTCAGATTTGAATTTAGGGTTTAGTTTGATATGGTGAACATGGATTGGGTTTAGGTTATAGGGTAGGTAAGTCTCCCTAAGTCCCTAAGGCATAGCCTACTCCTATGATTAACCCTTCTAAGTTTCTAGGCTTAGGTTAAGTGTTCACCTAATCACTAGAAGTGGCTTAAGACTAAGGGCTCTAGTGTAGAAGAGTCTTAGATCTTTGATGAGGAGATTGAAAACTCACTCCATAAGTGAGGTCAACATGTCCTATTTCAGCTTGAAGAAAATCAAGAATGGGGATTGTGGGAAGGCTTTGGGAGCTTGGGGAATGTCTCTGGAGGCTCGTCTTGGGTAGCTAGGTCTCTGAGGAATGCAAGTGTGTGAGTTTGAGTGAAAATGAGGGGGTGTATATCTCCCCTCCCTTGGATTGGATGGGCTTGATTTGGCTCTATGTGATCATCTGGCCACCTCAGAGGGTTGTGGGTGTCCTTGAGTGGATGAGGTGGCTCAGTTTGGTTGGGTGAGGGTGTGGAGGTGGCCATCAATGAGGGTAGTTGATGTCCTTGGTGGTTTATAATGCTCTAATGGGGGAGGTGAGGTGATTTCACCTCCCCATGGGTCATGGCCGACCCAACCACCTTTGGGTTGGGTTAGTGTCTTAGGAGCCTAAGTGGACTAATGGGAGAGTGCCAAGTGGTCAAGGAATGGAAATGACCACTTACATGGGTGATTTGCCTCATGTGATACCCCTAGCCCAAGGGTAGGATGGTTATTTATCATTGGAATTGATTTGGGTAGATTTGAGATGAGTCAAAAGTGGATCGGGCCAAATTTCATGTCATTTGTAGTTCATTTGATTTGATTTAGCTTAATTTGACCCATTTAGGTCAAATTGGGTCAAATCAAATATGGTTGGCCAATTGGTCAAATTGGGTCAAACCAAGGGTTGGGTCAAGTTCATATGATCATTTGGAGTGTATTGGTGTCATTGGTTTGGCTCAATTTGGTTTAGATTTGGTTTTTGTTCATTTGAGTTCATTTGGGTGAAATGGGTCAAGTTGTCCAAATTATCTTGGGTCATGACTTGGTTTGGGTTTGGTTGATCATTTGGAATAGGTTGTGGCTTTGGTTGAGTTTAATTTGGATTTGATTGGGTTTTAGGTTGGTTTGACCCTTAAGGTCAAGTTAGGTTTAATAGATCATTTGGGTCTAGTGTGCCAATCGGGCTCAATTGAGGTATTGGTCAAGTTCAATAATCAATTTCAAATGAACTTGAGCCATTGGCTGCAATCAATTTGATTTAGATTTTGATTCGATCCATTTTGGCCATTTAGGTCAAATTGGGTCAAGTTGGGTCAAGTTGGGTCAAGAGGGCCAATTAGGTTAGGTTTGGCTCAATTGAAGGTCAAGTCATGTTTAAGTATTGATTTTGAGTTGGTATGAATCATTGGTTTCAAGGGGTTTGGCTCAGGTTGCAATTTGGCTAGTTTAAGTTCATACGTT